>PPHD01001196.1:0-46014 GCA_002909625.1 Bambusicola thoracicus | reverse complement strand
GAAAGTCAGGAAAGAAGCCCAAAGGGCATTGCTGGGTGCTGTAACTGTGTGATAGAGGCTTCGGCCAGCAACACTTTATTCTTCAGGGTCAGATTCCCTTCTCACCTTGCAGATCATCTGGGATCCTGGCTATTCTCTGATTGTATTTGTGGGTAGGCTGCATCAGAGGGCACATGCACAGAGGAGAGCATCTGAGTGGATTAGGGCTGTTTCAATCCATTTGTTTTCAAACATGCTCTGTTTGGTTTGGGCCATGTGGGGTTTGTTTGATAAAGGAAGAACCATTCTAATTGAATTCGCTGGGTCAGTGGCAGTTCACCCAGGGGGGAGGGCAAGGGCTCTGCCAGGGACCCACTATTGGGCAGGATGCTGCAAGAACTTGGCCTTTCATCCTGGCAGAACCCAGGCCTCACACAGCAGAGGAATGCCCACTGCCCACTCCCAGCTCTGTCAGGACTTTCACCTGGTGCAGGAGGATAACATGAGCTTGGGTCATGCTGATGGGCCTGGTTGCTGGTGAGGAGTGAGGGGCCCAAGGGAGCTGAAGAAATCCACTTGACTGTTTTCATGCCTGTCTTTTTTCTGTGCAAAACTTATCCAAAGGGGTTCAGTGAGGAGCAGCAGCAGCTGCCCTACAGACTTCTCTGGCCCAGCAGTTCCACAGCACTGTGCTGGTAGTGGGGTTTGTGAGCCAGAAAAAGGGAAACACAGGCAAACAGGAAAGACAGGAAGCAAGTGAGTGTCTGTACCATGGAGTGGAGATGGGACCACTATGACTAGAAGCAAGAGGTGATGCAAATTACTGTTAAAAAAAAAAAATAATTGAGAAGAAGACCTTTCATTTATCTGCTGGAAATCGCCACAGGCTATGTTCAAGGGCAAAATCTATAGCTCTGTGTCTGCATCCTAGCGGGGAATATTCCATCTGCCCCAGTAACCTCTCTTAATAATCTCCACTGGCTCCAGGGGAGGCTGGCAGTGTGCACTGAGCACAGCTCTGTCTGATGTGATTGCCCTACAAATGGGCAGTGTGCACAGGAGCAGCGGGAGTCCCTAATTACTTCCACAGAACATAAATCCATGATGGATTTGACAGCTCCTGGAGTTGAGGGCGGCGTCCCACTGCCTGATGCACCTCATGTCGGAGAACAGCTGGCTGAAATCCCACCTTCATCAGCAATACCACCGCTGCTTGGGGAGGAAGGGGAGAAGCAGGAACACACCAACAGTCTGACAGTTAATGGAGAAATTACCTATTAGCTACAGTGGAACTGGCCTTACGGATCCTGGAGCTCTAATGCTACCTGCATTTCAGTGAATAGCTGTACCTTTCCTCCTTGGCCCATGATTTGTGTTCTGCACCTAGTATTTCTGCTAAGGATATGGTCTGACATGTGCAGAAAGAGTGTCTTGTTATTGTGAAGTCGTGCTAGAATATGGAGGTGTTGGTCACCCATTCACTGGGAACTCAGCTTCATTAAAGTGGTGGATTCAATTAATGCTCAGGATAAACTCTGGAAGATAAGTCATGAGTCTGCACTCCTTTTCCTCTTCCATAATTACCCTTTATAGTGATCCTGCTTGAGGAAGCAAGCTTTAATGAACGTGCCTGATTGATGAGGAAACCCATTGTGAACAGAAAAAGAACAGTTCCTCCTGCCTAGTCCGGGAGCCACTTGGGCTTCCTGTTGTACATGGCCATATTCCAGTGCAAATCCACAGGTAGGGACAAACTGCTTTGGTGCAGGTTTTTCTTGGTTTCAAGTGATATGTTATGGCAAAGCATTTTGATCTCCCGATGCTGTTGGCAAGACATTGTTGAGGCACAGTGACATCTACTCTCTGGATACAGACAGCAGTGCTTACATCATCCAAGTATGTAACTGGTTGGTTGTTTTCTTCCTGCAGAAAAAGGGTATTGGTAATGTGACTGACAAAATTTCACTAAACCATGGAATTCATGCAACCTCTTGAATATGTATCTAAATCTCGCAGTTTGGAAGTTTGGATGTATCTCCAGTGTAGTGGAATTACTTTAGTCTTTATTGAAATGCAGTTTCCTTTGGGTGAATCACTGTAGGTTGGCAAAACTGTTAAATGACACTCTGGCAGGAAGTGAAGAGGATAATATTTCACTGAAGGAAAATTGCAGGAAGTCGGTAGAATGTCTGTTATCTTAGCTGGAGCTGGCATTTGGCCTGGTTACTAAAGATAACACCTTCTTTTTTTCCTCCAAGTCTTGTCACTTGCTGCTTTATGACCAAGTGTCTTGATTTACCTCTCAGAACACCTCCAGCCACAGGGCATCACCGGAGCCCACGAGTGACTCAAGGCTGCTCAACAGCATAGACAAGGTCGAATCTTTCAGCCTCCAAGATGAGAAACTGGGGCAAGACTGCTTTTTCCACAGGCAAGGAAAGAGCAAGAGGAGAGGATATGACTGTAATAGCAGGCTGAAGGGGAGAACACTGGGGAACTCCAGCTGCTGCTGCCAGATACCTGAGAGCTCAGGTAAGTGAGAGCTCCGCACCTGTTTGGAATTACCTCAGGTTCTACCCCACGGCTGTAGGCGCAGCCTCTCCAGAGTGCCAGCAGGGTCTGAGGAAGCACACCGTCCCTGGACAGGCTGCTGTCATAGCAGCTGTTTTCCTTGTTGGCATCACACTGATGCTGGGAATCTTCATCAGGAGTAAAAGAAGAAAATGACATTTGAGTCACAAGAGACTGTGAAGATCTAGGTTTATTTTCCGAGGCCTAGGAGCTAGCAGCTGCTTGGTTTCCAGGACTGAAAGGGACTGCTTCCCCCAGAAGATGTGTACACAGTGTGTTTAGTGAGCGCATGTGTGTTTCTGTTTTTTTTATTTTTTTTATCAGGCATAGGAGTTTTAGAAATCATTGATTCTGGAGGTATATTCTGCGAGTTGCACCATGCCTGTCCTGCTGAGCACTAAGGAAACTGCTCTTGCTTCATAAAGGGCTGATGGGGAAAGTTACTTGTCTAGGGAGACGAATTTGCTCTGCAGCCTGTAAAGCAAAAAGGTTATCTCTCCAGCTGATACTGCCATAAATCAATCTTTAACGGAATCCCTGCTGACTGTGACAGGCTCTGACAAGAGCTTACAACTTCTCTTGGTGGAAGGGGGAAGTTTCCTCATCGCTACCACAGACACATCCTGTGACCTTGATAGCAGCTCATCTCAGGCCGCTGATTTCAAAGAGCTTTGAAGTGGATGTTTTGCTGCTTTGGCATTTTTGCTCACACTCCTGTATTGAACACTTTCACCAATTTCCTTGAACTTTTTTCTCTCTGTTGCCAGAATGTCATGTGTGCTTCTGGGAGGCATTCCAGCTTGCAGTTGCAGAAGTGGGTCACTCCTCACACTGACACATATGCAGTCTGTTGCAGATGCCCAGGCTGTCGGCATAGCACTCAGGGGACCCGAGAAGCGCGATCCCAGCCTGTTGCTTTCAAAGATCCACAGTACTGCCGATCTGCATTAACTCTTATGTTTGTTCTCTCTGTCAGCCTACAAAAAGGGATCTTGTAATGATCACCCAACTAAGGATGAATTATTAATTTCAGATGCTGAAGGAGATTTGTGTCAGAGCCCAGCTTTGGCTGGGTGACTTACGCAGAGCTTAAAAGCTTCTAGCTCATCTCCCCACATCATTCTGTATTCTATGCCATTTCTCTCACTGCCTCAGGGCAGAATGTTTCAGAAAGTTGGAGTGGGAATATTTTTATTCATCCTGTTACATGAAGTTAATCTCGTGTAGCAAAGCAGCTGTGTAATGTTTTGTATTAAATCTCGTGTCTTCCCTTGGGTGTGATTAAAATTCAGGTGAAGGGGTTTTTTAATTTTATTTTTATTTCCCCACTTCCGAAGTTCTCAAGGGGCCATTAGGCTTCATTCTTAATAGCTTGCCATCCCCTTACCTCTGTAGATCTTGCTGCACACCCAACTACACTGCTCTGACTGATGGAGGGTGAAGGCTCTTTAGTGACTCCTGCATATACTCTGTGTGTTAGTGAAGCCATTTCTGGCTCAGGTATGGGACGGCTGCTCCCTGGCACACTGAATGAAGCCTTGCTTGGCAAATTCTGTACTTGCTTGATTACAGCCCTGGAACAACACGGATCCCAGTTGGAAGGAGACCAGCTGCTCTATCAATACTCTGGCCTTCACAAAAGTATTGCTTCATTTCAGTGGCTGTTTCCAAGGAAGCAAGAGTTTCTGCTCTCAGCCTTTCTAACACGCTATTGCTTCTGCTTGAGACAGGGGTGATCACCCCCACTCTATCAGGTTAAACAGAAAAGCCCCTTGTTTCTGTCTCTGACCTTCCTTTCCTTGTTCAGCCTCTGCTTTGTGTCCTTCCCCATGGAACCCAAATCAAGTCACCTGGAAGAACACTGTGAGAGACCTTGCAGAGAGTGATTGAGAGGATATCACGGGAGACATGAAAGAAAATGAAGAATTAGTGAAAGTCCTACAAAAAAAACAAACAAACAAAAAAACAAAAAACAAAACAAAAAAAAAACACAGCTGGAGACAGTAAAAGAAAAAGAGCCCAAAGAGGAGGAGGTGAAATCTGAAGAGAGACAGTGAGTACGGGCTGAGAAGGAGAGAGACAGAAAATTACAGCCTATTGCAAACTGCACAGGGAATGTTGACCTGCACTGCTTTTTTCCCTCTGCACCTCCACTAGAAAAATTGCAACTGCCTTAAAAGCAGTGCTGCAGAAACTTTGTCTAAACCCCTGTTTGACTCTAAACCCTTGAGTCTTGACTCTGCTGTACTTCACTTGATTTCAGAAAGTCCAGCTAATTTTTTCTTACCATTTTTAACTTTCACAGCCTCTCTTGCAATTCATTATCACAGACAGTATCACAAGTTCCAAACCATGGTATGAAAGGCTACTGAGAGGGACTGGTTATGAGAGGGAGGAGCAGGAAGCATCAGAGCCTCTGCCAAGCTTCCTTCAAGGCTATGTTGGATTCAAACTCTAGTGGTCTGGAAGAATATCTTGGGGATGTTTGAGAACAGAATCTGCATGGCCTGCATTCTGGATCCTTCTCTGTGGGTAGTTCAGAAAAACAGGAAACACAGAGAAGCTTTTTCTTCTTTCCTTGCTTTATAAGCTTTTGCAATGTATGTACAATAAGTTAACCCTGGTAGGTAGCTAGGGGCTGCTTAGAGGATATGTCCTTGGCATTTTGCTTTCATTGAAATCGGTTTAGTTAAACTAGGGGTGAAGTTGGCTCCAGCCTTCAATAAATCCAGTTATCTCTTCCTGATAGGAAACAGCAGCCAGTAACTTACAATGTTGTTTAGAGTATTCACAGCAGGAATCAATCAGATAAGGGGCTTGCATAGTTCCAAACTGTGTTCCATGTTGCCCTACAGTAATTCATATTTTAGTTGCAAAATAGCTATATCTGTGTAACGGTCATTCTGATGAGTATCCACCCAATGGAAGGGTTTCCATTGTCAAGTAAAAAAACCTCATGTCTCAAGTAGCTGCAAGGTATGATCGTGCGCTCTGATCACAAGTTAAGAGCTATGAGTTCTAATCTTGATGCCTTCTTGAGGAAATCACCGCCTATCCCTGTCATTCATTTGTTCTCACTTGTAACAATGGTAGTCTAATTCACTAGTGTCTGGTGAAGAATTCACAAGGGCTGCTCATTTGGTTACTACATTTTTAAAAGTAACTCAACCCAGCCCAATGCCTGCCCTCAATCCCACCACACAGTGATCAACAGTCATTCTTTATGGTTATGGTCATGAGTGCTTATCCCTGCATTCAGGCACTGGACAGTCCAACACTCTGGATTAAATCAAGTTCTATTTCATGTGACACCAGGAGAATCTTTAGGTCCTATCATGCCAAAGATCGTTATTTCAAGTCTCCCAATTAACTCAGCATTCCCAAGGACATAACTCCTGCAAAACGGGGACTGGTTTTGTTGTAGGACATCACTGAAGAGGTTTGGCAGGACGGCTGATTCAGAGTTCTGATGATGTGTTATTTTGCTTTTCCCTTAACCACGTAACATATGCTTCAGAAGGATGTGCCTGGATGGAACCGTGTTTTGTGTTCAAGGGGAGCTCTCAGCACTTTTCTGGCCAGGGATCCCTTTGTGCACAAAGATGGTAAGATCTATTGCTTCAGATGGCTCTCTGGAGGGAGTCATCTAGGGAGAGTGAAGCTGTGAAATACTTTGATGAATGGCATCAATTTACATCCCCCAGGAGGATTCCATATGTTTTTAGCAGATGTTTAACAAGTTACGGCAACACAACTGGCTGTGTTGAAACAAATTGCAGGGTGACCATCTCGCTGTTGTCAGAAGTGAAGTTTTCAACACTTCCATCTGCCCCTTGGCAGTTACTGCTCTCCTCTGTAGATATCTGTGAACTGTGTCCCTTTTATTTGTCAGAAAAAGCATGAAGAACCCAAACCGTCCAATAAAGCATTATTTAATTGGAACATCTCCTGGAACAATAAATCCTGAAGCTATCTTTGTTAGCTTTCCTTTTTTTAAAGGAGGAAAGAGGTGTTTTGTGAAGTCTTATAAAAACAAAAATAGCTTCAGTGTTTTAACGTCAGCTGGAATTTTAAAAGTGCGTTTGAGCCTCCTCCCTTAGCGTTACAAGAGAAATGCAAATGCCAAGAAGAGTCAAAACATTTCAGGATAGATGTTTGGATGAGTAAGGCATTTGTCTGGGATCCAGGATCTCCTTGCTCACGTCCTGGAGCTGCCACAGGCCTCCAGTAATTCATTCATTCTTTGTGCCTCGCTGTCCTGTTTGTATATAGGGATAGCTGTTGCTCTGCCGTTGTCTCTTCAGGGCAAAGGGGCCATCTGGTGCAACAGAGTCCTCCATGTGGCTTGTCCTTAATGAGTGAAAACAACTAAAAAGGTTGTGGGGAAACAAACTGTGTTTACTTGTCAAGTTTATGAAGTAGAGAAAAAGATCAGCTGCAAGTTTCTGAGGAAATAAGAAAGTCGAGACCTTTCTCTAAAGTTGTGCAGTTGAAAATCATAGGTTTTGGTAAAAGCTTCATTTTAGGAAACTAAAAAAGAAAAGAAAAGCCTATTTTTGGGTTTTGTGTGTATGTTGGTTTTTTTTTTTCTTTTCCAGTCCAGTAATATACAGCTTTACTTTTTTGTTAGCAGTAGAAATGGTTGTCGTCTTAAGTACATTCAGTTTTCTTTAAAAGTAGCCTTTCAACGCTGAATGTTAAAGTTAATATAAAGAATTCTCTTAGTTTAGAATGTTATGAACAATATCCAAAGGTTCATTTACCCACTGCTCTGTGGGATTTGGTTTTAGGCACCAGTGCCAGTTCTTTTGTATGATCTTGCTACTTCAAAGTGACAAAGAGGGATGGGAGTGTGCAGACAAGTGGTTAGCTAAATGATGTCTATCTGTTTGTGTACATCAGTGAACGTGAAGCTTCAATAGACTGGAACACCTTAGGAAGAGCATGTCTTTTGCCCTAGGAGCCAGTGTCTTATGTTGTGGTCTGCGTCACCGTGGGTCTGACACAGAAGAAAGCTGTATGTAGAATTTACCAGGAAAACGATGAGGTGCTGGAATGGGCTGCCCAGAGAGGTTGTAGATGCCCCGTCCCTGGAGGTGTTCAAGGCCAGGTTGGATGGGGCCCTGGGCAACCTGGTCTAGTAAACGGAGGGGTTGGTGGCCCTGCCTGGCAGGGGGGTTGGAGATTCATGATCCTTGAGGTCCCTTCCAACCCAGGCCATTCTGTGATTCTGTAATTGTGCTGCAGTAAAAATTCTATGCAAAGTTGCTTGAGGGCCTGATATGTCATTCTCTGGAATGCTAGCTGTTTCTTGGCTTAAGAAGATTGGGAAATGTGGATATTGACAAAGAAACCAAGTCAAAGGCATTGTAGCTTCAGTTTTTCCAGCTGAGCCTGGGAAAGAAATACTGGGTTGAAAATTACTCTGGCAAGGTTTCAATTACAATTGTAATGATGAAGCTTGCTCAGACCTCTTGCTACCAGTACAGCGACTGCCTGCTCCTGCTGCTCTCCCAGGCTGGCGAAGGGCCCCGGGATGCAGTGTGATGGCAGATGACAGCAGCCTGATCCACAGAGCTTCAGTCGGCACACAAGTGCCTGACATTTGGAAAAGCATGCTTGCCTACTTTGATGCCCTTATCTGGGAGCAGGTGATGGGCCTCGGACAGCCTGTTTGTTGCTATCTGGGGCTGAGATTGAGTTTGCTTGGAGCTCTCGGAAGTGCCATTTGGTCTTGTGGCAGAGTTAATAATACTATGCAATTTCTGCTGAGCACAGATTGCTCCTGGAACGTGCCGCAGATATCTGGAAATAGACTGACACTCGAGTTCCAGCAGGCAGATGCCAGCGGCTCTCTCTCCTCATGTGGCTGGGCATGGAACTGGCTGAGGGCAGGCCAGCCCTGGGGACCCCAGCCAAGCCGGGTGCGGCCGAATCACTGCTTTATGGCAATTCCAGACATTAGGAGGAGTGCTGAGAGAAAATAGTAGGGAAAGAAAGGGAGCAGCTTGCAGGCAGTAGAAGTGAGAGGGAAGGTGGGGAGGACAGGAAAGGAAGCAGAAGGGAAATGGTGTAAGCATGAAGCACAGGCAGGAAAGGGTTTGTAAGTGCCGGGTTAGCTGAGTGGAATTCACTTCAACTCCTTCAGCATCCATACAGTCACACCAGCAAGCATTCTGCCCCGGTTTGTTTATGGCTTCCTGACACAGCAGCCTTAAAACTTGTATCTATCAGAAATATGATAGGAGATGTAACTGGTTTTATCCAAGACTGGTGCTGTATGTCCATTTTGCAGAGGACATGCAGTATCCTCTACATGCAATGACAAATGTAAACCCCGGCTTTAAATGCAAAACCCAGCTCAGTGCTGCCGGAATTCACAAAGGAGCTCCTTCATGGCAGTGAAAGCACGATCAGCTCGGGAAGCTCGTTCTCAGCCATGGCCCCTTAAATTGCACAGTTGAGCATGTAAGAGGGCTATTGTGTCGATGCGAGCATGTGGAAGATGGAAAGCCGGGGTCACGTCTAGTTGACTTCTGTTCATTTACAAAACTGTTTCATAGAATCAGGATGGAAAACAGAAAACACATATAAGCCTTTGGATACATTGCTCAGTGCATTTTTCCAAAATAGTTTCAGAACAATGATGTCACTGCAGTACGGGGGGGTGTTGGAAGAATGTAAGGGTGCCCCCGAGGAGGAAGGGATCTTGTCTGTAGAGTGGAGCTGTTTAACACTGCAGTGTTTAGGGTAAGACTGAGGCTACCTGGTTCCCCCAGCACAATACCTGTGCGTGAGGCCGTGCCACAGTGCAGGACTCGTGGACTGAGGCTTTATCCAGCTTATTCATTGCACACAGAAGTGGCTGGCACAGGGGTCTCGCAGCTCTGCTGGGAATGGGTGTTGTCTCTGCCCAAAGGAGCTCTGAGATGCTCATGGAGTGACAAGCCTGGAAAGCTGCACGCTGAGCCCTGTGCATGGGAATCAGATGAGGAACCAGGCTATTACCTCATGTCACACTGTGCCTAATAAAGACATGTAAATCCCCTGCACTGCCACAAAGACGGAGCTGAGGTAGGCTCATGCTGTGACACAAATAAATGAATAGTGAAATGGCAATGGAAAACATGGCCCAAACATTATGAGAAAATATCAGACCTTAAAGCGATTGCCTGTCTTAAGCCGCAATGGGCTGTAACAAAACATACGTTACAAATATGATCTGGTTGTGTAATCTAGTTTTGCTATTACACGGAAATGTATTTGGGGGCTGTAAATGTTAGATTTTGTGTATATCTCCCTATTTTTATTACCACATTAGGAAGAAAAAAAAAAACAAACAACATGAAAACCAACACCAGCAAATATTTGCACCTGGGGAGCCCTGTATCTCTTCATTATCTCATATACGAGGCATTAACAGAGATGATCAGGCAGAGATGCTGATGAAGAGACCTTTTTGCCTTTGCACCACACTTCTAGAAATTGGCATTGTGTCTTGCTCCTCTACCGAGTTGGCAGGACCCAGATCCACATCCCCATCTTGTAGGGCATTGGAGCAAGGGCTTCTTGGCAGGATGTAGCCCTGCAGGACTGCAAGTCCTTTAGCACCAGCTCTGTTAGTGTATGTGAGCGCAGTGACTGCTTCAGCAACTCCCTTGCTCCAAAGTATTGAATGTTATTGTTAATAATGACATTACTTCTGCATGCTTCTTCCTCTCTCTGTTTCTTTCCCACCAATGCCGCCAGTACTTCTGTGACCCCATGAAGTGCTGTTTCCCCAGAGGGCAAGTTACAAGTCTTATGAGGAGCAGCTGAGGGAACTGGGATTATTTGGTCTGGAGAAGAGGAGACTCAGGGGAGACCTCATTGCTCTCTACAATTGCCTGAAAGGAGGTTATAGTGAGGTGGGGGTTGGCCTCTTCATCCTTGTAACAACAATAAGACAAGAGGTAATGGCCTCAAACTGCACCAGGGGAGGTTCAGAGTGGCTTTTAGGAAAAATTTCTTCTCAGAAGGAGTAACGAGGTACTGGAACAGGCTGCCCAGGGAGGGGTGGAGTCACCGACCATGGAGGTATTCAAGAAGCGCGTAGATATTGCACTGAGGGATGTTATCAGTGGGCATGGTGGAGACGGGCTGCCAGTTGGACTGGGTGATCTTAGTGGTCTTTTCCAACCTTTATGATTCTATGATTCCAAGTCACTTAGGATTCACCCCAATGAATCCCCTGTGGATTCCGTGTTGGATCCTGTTGGACTCAGGATGGCCCTTCTGCGTGCGAGAGTCGGGGATGACCTCTCCCAGGCAGCTATCTGTTTTCCTGAAATCTGT
Organism: Bambusicola thoracicus; assembly: GCA_002909625.1. Taxonomy (NCBI): domain Eukaryota; kingdom Metazoa; phylum Chordata; class Aves; order Galliformes; family Phasianidae; genus Bambusicola; species Bambusicola thoracicus. The sequence goes on along the minus strand of PPHD01001196.1, from coordinate 35,130 downwards.
AGTTGCCGCACTGGATTGAATTTGCTCACCAGGCTCGGAAGTTGCTGGCACGCACACAGAGCACAACCACACTGCCTGACTTCCTTAGGAAGCCAGGCTTAAAAGGGCTTCTTTCCTGTGTCACAAACACGGGCTGTCTTTGCTTTGCTGCGTGATTTTGTAAGGTTTGCCAGGGGTGCCGCTCTCACGTGCAAATCTTCGGCAAATCTCTGCGCGCAATTCGGGAGCGCTCAGTAAGCCCCAGGTCCGCAAACCTCTCATCCCTCTCTCTGTTCTGCGCACACGGGACCTCGAGGCGCCTCCACCGTTCCCCGGGCCGGGCACCGGGGCGCGGGGCAGCCACTCGCGGGGCGGGCCGGGGCGCGGCCAGGCGGCGGGGCCGGCCCGGGGGCGGAGAGCAGGGCACGGCCGGAGGTGGAGCCGGCTGCGCTGGCGGCTCGGGCGCTCCGTGGCTCCGGGCACGGGGTGCGTACGGCAGCGGGAGCGCAGCGCAGCCGCCGAGAGCCTCTCGTCCGACCCAGCTCGGCCGGGCTTCGGGAGCCGCCACCGCCACCGGCAGGTAAGGGGCCGGGGCTCACTCTGGGGCGCGCCGCCTGCCTTGCCCGGAGACCGGCGGTGCCCTCCGGGGTATCGGCTCCGCATCGCCCGGAGCGCTGGGAGGTGGCTCGGGAGGCGCGGGGAGGGTGGGATCCCGGGGCTGGAGGCTCGGAGCTGCGGCTCCGCAGTCCCCGCGCTCAGCATTTCGGTGTTTCCAAGCCCTGTCGCCGCAAGCACAGCGGGAGGGTTCGCTGAGTGCCGTGCCTCGGTGGTGCTGCGGGTGCGCGGCCGCTCCTGGAGCCGGGCTGAGGGAGGGGTGAGAGTTGGCGGTGGGAGCGCGTCTTTCGCCGCCGATGTGCAGACCGCTGTCCGTCCCCGCTGTGAGATAGGGATTTAGGGCGGTAGCAACGCGTTGGTGAGCTGCCACCCAGCTGGGATAGGTGGGTGTTGTAAGCCGTGCATCCGGCACCTGGAGTCTGAGCCTAACTTTTGCCTTTAGATGTTGTGGTAAGCGGGTAGGCAGCGTTCTCTGTGCAGTGCGCTCTTTGGTAAGTGTAATTCATTTCTCCGTAATGCTTTTCTCGGCAATTAGTAAGGTCTGCATGCTTGCTGCTTGTATTTCTGTAATAACAGAGAATTTGGATGCAATTAATAGACCATAGGCACACATTCCCCGGAATAGCCAGTGGCTACCAGCGCTGTTTGGGCAGGAGTGTGCTGGCCGTGGCTGTGTGCCCGGCTGGCTGCGCTCAGTTCTGAGCACCAGCTCTCCCTGGCTTTTTACTAGCAAGTAAAAAGTGTGTGTTCTTACTGTAGAGTTGTCTCAGTTTCACGGGATATGCTCAAGCGCTTCACAGGCTCCACCAGTAAAGTGGTGTTCAGTGCTTCCATAAGGAGCAGCAGTTGTTTAGTCTCAAAAGTATACGAGCTGAGAGCAAACGATAGGAATGCTGTTGGAAGACCTAGGTGTGCGTTTTCTTTTTCGTAGTTTGGGGAGAATTTGTCAAGTGTAGTCTGTGCAGTGTGATGTATGCGCTTCTTTGCCGCCCGCTGTCTCTGCAGTACTTGTGTTGTATGTTCAGAGGGTTCAGCCGGCTGACCCTCCTGGGAAGGCAGTTAATATTTCATGTTTGTTGTGGCCGAGGCGCTGCTTTTGTTGGCGCTGGCTGAGGCACCAAGCAGTGCTGTTGCCATGAATGCAAGGGTCGGGGGACAAGGAGGGGCAAGGAAGAACTCTAACTTCTCCGAGGTAGCCCGGGCTGCCCCAGCATCGAGAGAAGACTTCTATTTCTCCCAGATTAGTTAACTGGAGGGGCTGTCTAACCGCAGAAGAGATGCAGGTGAATGGAGACAGGGGAGGCACAATACCTCAATGCGCATCTGAATGGCAGGGCAGGACCAAGCCCCGGGTGGGAGCCCGGCTCTGGGGCTGATGCTCCTGGGAGGGCATCTGGATCCCCATATCCTGTACAGCTGCTCACTCCACAGGTACAGGCAAGCCAGCCAGCTTGGGGGCTGCCTTCATTTGTAAGGCAGGAATGCTATATTTCCTTTGTAAATCATGGGGAAATCCCTTTATTCTCTCTGGGACGTGAGGGTGCAGCATGCTGGGAAGAGCACTGGGCTGTCATTTCTAGGCTTGCCTAAGAAGTTAGAATGGAGCCCAGCAAGTTTATCTCCCCCTCCGTGCTGGACACCAAGAGGAGGCTGAGGGTTTTTTTTCTCTTTCTTTATTCCACAAAGAGGAGTGGGGATGCGGGTGTTTGCATCTCAGCTGATGGCAACACATGGCTCTGTCCTGGTGTGATCTCACTTTTGGCTGCTCTCACGTGCATTATACTTCTCAGGGTGGGGCTGGGCAGAAGGGAAACAGGAATGGCTGTGTGTGTATGAAAATGCTGAGCTATCCTTAATTCTTTTGCCAAGTTGTCTGTATGCTGTTTAATTCAAATGATTTCATACGCACTGCGTTGCAGGTCTGTTGTTAAAAGGCAGAAACAATTGCTGTAACCAGGAATAATACTGCAGTTCATAAAACATGAGTAACATCTGTCACCATGACTCCAATTTGTTTCTCTGTTTGTGGAATAACTGAGGTGACAGCTCGGGCAGCCAGGTTTAATGCCCTGTGCTAAACCTTTGCTCCTGCCTCCTGCGGCTCACTGTGACTCACAGGATCGATGGATGCAGCTCCTGCTCTGCAGTGGGGGAGCAGGAGGGGCTCTGGACCACCTTGCTGTGTGCAGCAGAGCCCCATTGAGGTTGATTAGTTTGGGTCCCTGTGAACTGATCTATCTTGTGCATTTGCCATGTGCAGTGTGACGGGGCTGGCGCTTTGGGGCCAAACTCACGTGGGGTCTGTGCTGCTGTAAGGGGCAGCATTTTCTCTCCTAGCACCTTCTATCTCCCCTTAATCTATCCCAGGTTGAATACTGTAGTCAGTTGAAGCAGAGCCATTTTGTGCTTTGATGTGTGTTTATTGGCTCTAGCTTCTCATTCTCATGCTTTTTTTTTTCCCCCTTTAAATTAGCTCTCTCTTCCCACCCTGCCTCCCCAAACAGAATAACTAGAGCAGAGGAGGAATAAAGTGAATTAACCGTCTTGGTGATTTTTGTGAATGGATTTTCTTGCCTTCTGTAAGATCCTTTCATAATTAAAATATTATGACTATCCTTATGGTAGCCCTTTGCTAGTGGCAAGGATCCTAATTTGACGTCAGTGCAAAAATACTGGGTTCTGGCATAAGGGCAGATGACATTTCATCAGCTAGTGCATGCCCATTTTTTTAAACCACAGTGCTAAGACCATATGGGCAGATAATGAGTTTAAGCTGATAAACAGCTTACAGATTTGCCCAAATAAAGGACTTTCTTCCTAGAAGACGCGTTTTCCTTCAAAATAAATAATGCAGTTCCTGTGTTTTTATTTAATTATCTCTAGTCCTGTCCGTTCTCACCAGGCTGCAGGAAAACAGACACCGCTGCTCTGCAAACAGAAGCTATTGGCTTTATGGGGCTGTGGGTTTTAGCTCAGGAAGGGCTCGAAACAAGAAGTTCAGATGCCACAAAAAAACCTGAGGCTCCAAGTACCTAAATAAGTGGATCGTGGTCCGTGTTGTGCTCAGGGAGTTCTGTGAGGCAGTGTTTAGTTCTTGACATCTTGAGGATGAGTCACTGCAGAAGGTGGTGGTAGATCCAAGGTCTGTTTGGGAGCTGTAATTAAAGCAGATGAGTATCTATACTTCTGGGTAATCCTTTGAGGCTGGGGAAGTAGCTCTTGTTTGGAGTTTGTTTACAAGATAAACCCTACTTTTGCTTTTCTTTAAAGAGCCTTTCTGATGAATGTTCACATAATTATTTTCCCAAACTTAAGTTGGTAGCAATAAAATCCGAGGGAAAGATTTTAAAATCCATGTTTTTCTTGTTTTTTTTTCTAGTAGTAAAATGAATTGGAAAGACACTTGCTTTGGGAAATAGCAGTTTGTAGTTGTGACTTCAAAACAGAAACTTAAAACCAAGTGATGTATTAGTGTAGAAAGTGGTGTTGCATCGATCTTGTTTTGTTAACACACCAGCTGCTGGACTAGGTTGTCAGCGTGCTTTTATTTTCGCACAGATAAGGTTTAAAGTAACAAATAATTCAAAGATGTTTTACGAATTGACCCCAGATGAGATTTGCTTTTGTACCCGTGCCGCCTTTGCTCTGTGGGAATGGTTTTGGGGGGTTTCCTTTCAGCCCAAGCCGAGAGGAAGCAGCATGTGTTTTCCAGGGCTTTTCCAGCTGGTAGGGTCCTCCACTGGTCTTCTGCAGAGCTAAAGACAGAGGCCAGGAATTCCAGTGAGTTCAGTGAGATTTGGGGTCCGAATCCCCTCCTAGGGTTTTCTTGATGCAGGAGGCCTTGGATGGTCGCATCCCTTATGTGGATGATTCGTGATTGCTGGACTGAGACTACACTTAAAATGTGCAGTGAATGTTACCAGGCAGCTGAAGATATCCAACCTGAGTTTAAAAAATAAAGCGAATCAAAAACCTGATATTTTGTAGCTGTCCTTAGTGATGATAGAACAGTCAGCCTTCTGGGAGGGCTCCTATTTCTGCACCGGATCCCTTGTGACTGTAGTCTCTCCATCAAGAATCCCTACAGTCAGTTTACCATTAGCAGATTTTGTCTTTTATGTTTGTTGGTCATGTATTTTGCTGTCAGGATGTTCCTTTTGCTATATATTTGCACAAACTTGGTCTAAAATGGAAACAGGCAGCTGTCAAGTAAATAAATAGACAGGTCGCTGTAGAAGTAGCCATTGTTAAACCCACACGAAGTTGAATTTTCTTGAGCAGTGTATCAATTCAGGAAGAAAGAGAGGATGCTGAAACTGTCATCCATGTCCTCAGTATTACTGGACATGATTATGAAAGGGGCTGCGTGATCTTGTGAATCAGGAAGTAGGTCTGGATTTTCTCAGCTCAGCTGTTGACTGTATTCAGCTAGTTCCCCCTCTTTCTGTCTTTCTCGCTCTCCCATTTGGTTGAGTACAGCCCTGTTGGAGCAGCCGTGTCTCTGGGTGCTGTTGTGCTGCCTCATGGTCTGGAACTTGCCCCATTTGGTCCTGGGGAAGCAGTGCGTGGAGCAGCTTGTTGATCACAGGGAAGTGTAACGGCACCAAGCTGCTAATGTGAAAAGTCATGTAGTACAGCAGAGATAATAATAGCTCTTATATTCTTTCAAACTTCTCGCTTGAGTCATAAACAGCTTTAAATAAATTATATGCCATTCCAAATGCCTGGAAAGCCAAGGGGACAGCTGAGCGGGAGGGGTGTGGGTCCATATGGTGACTTGTTCCTTGCATTTCAGGCTCAGCCTGGCAGGGGTTGAGGGGCCCTGGGCTGCGTACAGCTTTCCCGCGCTGACAGCTCCAGTTCCATGCTTCTCACAGGGCTCAGCAATGCAATTGTAGCGCTAGCAGCTTTCCTTCATGGCCCTGTGCCCAGTTTAAAGAGGGGTGATTTTGGTCATGCTGCTAGACATACGTATTTATGGCCCTATTTCATCTGTTGAGTTGAATCTGTTAGTGTATTTTTAACATTATTGTGGAAACAGTTACTATATTTACTCTTTATGAAAAGCTCAGTGTAAGACAGTCTATGAGGAAGGAGTTTGGTATAATAAAGATTGCACTAGATGGTGATGTGCGTGCTTCTTCAGGGGAAAAAATGGACCAAACGAGCTGACTGGCACTGTGCCTGTTCTCGAGACAAGGCCCTGGCCGGGCACTGAGCTGGAACACGGTATGCTGGGAAAGCAGCAAGGGGACTTGTTCTTGGCTCACTTAATGGCACATCTCATTTTCTTGGGGAGTGAAGGGAACCAGATCTTCTTGTACTGAGAGCTGCTTGGCTGAACTGGCTCAAACCTGCTGGGAACTCCTTGCTCAGGGACGTCTCTGAGGCTCACAGTACCTTCTCAGTGAGCTTCTCTGAGTTTGGTGCCGGGTAAATGAGATAGCAACGTGGATGTTCAGCATTTGCAATGAGAGTCACCGTTGTCAATGTTCTTATTTCAATAAGTGCTCGAAAACAGTGCTTTTTGTGTCCTTCTTGGCTGGTAATAATTGGTGGGGCTTCAATGGGGTCTACAATGCACATACATGAGAAAAACTGAGAATGAAGGACTGAATGTCTTCAAGTGTTCTTAAGAGGGGCAGACTTTGGATCTGGTGTATTTCTGAACTACTGGGTGCCCTTTGTTCCTGTTAATGTCGGAGGGGATTGTCAAAGCAGGTGCTTATCTCGTGTTGATCAGAAAAGCTTCTGCTTCCTCTGGGGCTGTGGCCGAAGCACGGGTCTTCTGGCGTTGAATCACTGTTACATACAGATAAGATACAGGAAATGCTGGGATTCTTCTGCCATTAGTTCTGCAAATGCTGAAGGCATGAGGCTGGAAGCATCAATAGATCTTTGACCTATGTTTTCCTTCAGCAGTCTGAGAACTGACGATGTAATGCCTTGCTGATGTGATGCTGACTCTGGGTCAGCAGTCTTGAAAAAAGACTTTCCAGACTGGGGAGGATTTGAGCTCAGAGTGGCTCTTTGCCAGGTATGAAGAAAGGATTCTGTTCTTTTAGATGTTTGATGGGTCACATCAGTCATTAACGATAGTCTGATGAGATTAAGAAGGAACAGGCTTCCCAAAAGCTGGATGGATGAAGGTCTTTATTGTTTTGCTTTTTTATTCCCTCACTGTGCTGGAAGGAATAGAAGGTTTTGTGCTTTGCATTCTGTTTGTATTTTGGTACTGTAGTGAAGGGACTGGAGCACCTCCCATATGAGGACAGGCTGAGGGAGCTGGACTTATTCAGCCTGGAGAAGAGAAGGCTGCGGGGTGACCTCATTGCAGCCTTTCAGTACCTGAAGGGAGCCTATAAACAGGACGGGAGTAAACTCGTTGAAAGGGTAGATAACAGCAGGACAAGGGGAACGGTTTTAAGTTGAAAGAGGGAAGATTTAGGTTGGATGTTACGGGGATGTTCTTTACCAAGAGAGTGGTGAGATGCTGGAATGGGCTGCCCAGAGAGCTTGTGGATGCCCCATCCCTGGAGGTGTTCAAGGCCAGGTTGGACGAGGCCCTGGGCAACCTGGTCTAGTAAGTGGTGGCCCTGCCCAGCAGGGGGGTTGGAGGTTCATGATCCTTGAGGTCCCTTCCAACCCAGGCCATTTCGTGATTCTGTGAAGATGGCTCAGCAGGAGAAGAGTTGGTTTAATTTTAAAACATTAATTTCATTTGTTAACACTACTGCAGGTATTGCCAAGCATCAGTATGTAGTGGATTTGGGTTAGTATTTCTGCAGTGTGATGGGAGCGGCTTTGAACTATTGCATGAGCTTTGGGAAATAGAAGACACTGGGAAATGAGTGGACTCTCCCTCTCGAGTCCTGTCATTGATTTTCATAGAATAACAAGATATCTCCAGTTGGAAGAGGCTAATAAGGATCTCTGAGTCCATCTCCTCAGAACTCATGCTCAGAACTGAGCAGTGCAAATGCCAGCACTGCTAGGATCAGGCTCCTGTGAAAAAATCTCTTCAGCTGTGGGCAACTTGCATTCTTTCTCTGAGCATCTGCTTTGCCTGCTGTGAAAGTGGAGACAGAAGCCTCAGCACACAAGTATGATAGATGTTCCTGTTGGCTGATCTCGATAAAGTGGCTGGAACTGAGAAGTCCCATGGTCTGTGGTTTGGAAGTGTGGAGGTTTAATGTGGTGCAAGCCACCAGCTTGCATCTTTGTTAGAGAAGAGAAGTACCAGCTTAGAGTCATTCTGGAGCAACAAGGTCAGAGGATTTGTGGGCTGGAAGAACTTACGTAGGATAGAGGACCCAGATAAGAAGTATTGCTCATGCAGTCTGAATGGATTTACTTGGAGCTTTGCAAAGCATCTGTCCAGGGCTGGATTTCACCTTTGCACCACAGGGTGATGCAGTTGCGTTTCCTTTTGTGGTTTTTCCAGTTCCCCCCTGCTCCATGCTCTTTCTTTTTATGATCAAAGCTCTGCTCTGTAAAGATATGCCAATGCCTTGTAATAGTGCTCAGAAAATCCCCTATGGGGAGCAGTTCTGATTAGATGTTGAGGAATTCTTTAATTCTCTTCAGACTTCTTACTATTAGGAACATCTTGCTTACAAAAGGTGTGGGCTTTTTTCTTGGCTGTTGCTGCTCTCTTCCAGCTTCCCTCCTCTCCAGACAGTGTACTCATTCTTTATGCTCTCACTGCCTTGTCTTATATCAACTTGGTTCCCCGGTTCTTGCGTTCAGCTCATTCTTTTATCTTCTACAGTACTCAGTGAATGCTTAAAAATAATAAATATTAATAATAGAGCCCTTTGAACCAGCAGGCTCTTTGCTGCTTAAGCTCACCTTTTCCTGCTGCTTATCCCCTATTAAAAGTTGCTATAATCTGCAGATTGTGACCGTAATAACTTCTGCCACAGCGGCTGGGTTTGTGACAAACGTAGGATTATAGCTCTGGATGGGGAAGTGGCGGTGGGAGCAGATAACCTCAAAGGCACAGAACTGTTGTTTCGCTTGAAATATTCATGGCAATAAAGGAAGAGAAGCCAAAAAAACTTAGTGTGGGAATAGAGCTGTCTATCTAAATAGTTCTTCTTTTACAAGTTTCCATAGAGTGTCAGTGACCTATATAGAATAATCCTGTATTGCACATAAAACCCTGCATTTAAAAGGAGGAAAAGCATTCTTTCTGAAGAACCTAGCTTAAGAAGGCCTTACTTTTGGAGGCACTTTCAAGAGAGCTCGCAGGAAGCGTCTTAAAACAGCAAGACAGACTTAGGTACTGTGTGTTTTCTTTTAATTCCCTCTCATCAGGTTTCCCTCTCCTTACAGCCATGGAGGGGAAAGCAGCCCTAGCATGTGGCCCACGTGATGCACAGGCTGGGCTCTGGAGCTTTCCTCCGTGTACATATGCTTACTTGTTTCTGGACATCAGCAATATTTTTGCTCTCAGATCACACAGCCTGAGGAACAAGTGATGTAAACAGGAACGGAGTGTGTGAGGTTTTCCCACCACGCCTCCTTTCCGCTGTTAAACAATACAGTTAGAAGAGGGGAGAAACCCAAAGTGTCAGGACAGACTTCAGGAAGCCTGGTTGATTCCTTTGGCTTGGGGAAGGTGAGCTGTTCTGAGCAGAGCCGCTGCCGGGCGGGCCGCTTCCCGGCGTGTGTCCTCAGCTGAAACCACATTACTTACTGCTCAGGACTGGGACTGGCTGGGAGTTTTTTCAAGGAAACAATTTGCCTGCAGAAAAATGTTGATTTATTGAAACCAGCGCAGCTTTGTGGGAAAGGGCTGGTCTCCGCTCGGTTCTCCTTGGGTGAATTTCTTGGGTTTGGAACAGAATTTCTTAGTCAAAACAGAGATGCTGGCCAGGAGTCAGGCCGTTTGGGTTTTTCACCTATGTACTCAAATCCAAAACAGGGTCCTGAAAGCAGGTTCTTCACATGCCGGATATGCGTGTCCTAACCACAAGGCTGGTGTTCCAGTGCACAAGCATTTTCGCATGAAGAGTTCCAAGGTGGATTTCATAGCTTTATCCCTAAGATGAGAAAAGGAGAAGAGTGAATGTCTGCAAAGCACTTCTGGTGTTTTTTGGCAGGGTCAGGACTTCACAAGTGATTATAGGATGAAAATGCTCTTAAGCCCCTGCCCTCTCTGAGGAGCATTGTTAGAAAACCACCTGAAGCAGCCAAGGAAAACAGAGCTGAGCGCTGCTGATGTTTGTGCCTGGGCCATTGTTGTTGGGCAGGGTATGAAAAAATAATGCTTAGGGCAAGAGAGGAGCTGCTTGGAAGAGGATGAAACACACGCCTGCTGGTTGATTGCAGTGAGCTCAGCAGAGCCAGGGGCAACACGTGATTGCAGCGGGAGGCCTCTCTCCTCCACTTTCCTCCCTCCTCCCATTTAATGGAGAGGAGAGGGAAGCGATCCATTCTTCATACTTTCTTAATCCTCCTTGGAGAGGGAGAAGGCGGCCAGGCTGAGATCTCTAGGAAGCTAGATGTGTGCTTACTCAGGGCATTTGATCTCTGTGGTTGCTCTCTGCATGACCAAAGCTGCAGGCTGTGGGTGTTCCCGGGCCCCTCAGCCACGTGCATCCCGATGCGCTGCATAAGGTGGTCACTCAGATCTCGCTGTGTGAGAATCCCACTCTGAATTCTCTTTGGATTTTAATTCCAGCTTTCAAAAAAGGAAAGGTGAGATGTGGCAAAGTGGGGGAAGCTGGTATTTTAAGCTGCTTCTTTGCATGGGCAAAGAAAGAAAACACTCCTTCTAAAGGCAAAAGGTTCCAAGCTGTTGCTGTGTAATTGAGGTTTAAATAATGGGAGTTTCCTGTTTCCAGAAGCCAAATGCATCCTCTGATGGTCTCTGCTGACCTGTTTCAAGAAGACTTTTGTTCACATTGTGGTAGATGAAGAGTCCGAGCTTGCCTTTTTGTTTTTGCTTCCTCCTTCAAGTTGAAGCAGGAGGCATGAGGTGTATTCGCACCACGTGGAAGCACAGGACGGCAGATGGCCTGAGCAGCTGGCAGCCAGAGCCAGGATGTCTGTCCTGCAGCTTTGATGGCTCTGGGACCCACAACACGCTGTCAGCTCTAGATCCTCTGTGAACTCAAACTGCTGCTCGGTGTGAGATGAGTTCCAAAGTATGTGATGGAGGGGTGCAGACCCTAGATATGAAGCCTTTAAAAGAACAAAAATGCTTTAGGCCTTGCTTTTATGTTTATGGTGATAAATGGACAGTATGTCTTTTGAAATATTAGATGTCATTTCTCAGATTAGTGTTATTTCTTAGATCAGTCTCTTAAATTAATTGTCTGAGTCTATCTTCAACTGAAACAGCAGTTTTCTGCCTCCTTCTCTCCTTACTTCTTTTGGTTGCAGTCATTGAAGGAACCTCTAAAGGAGCCTTTAAGAAGCTGATTGCTGAGGTTCCCTAGGTACCAGGAGGATGAAGATAAGCTGCTGCTTTTCTTCAGAGGCTTAGATTCTGCTCTGAGTGATGGCTGGTATTTTGGGATGGTCAGAGTGCATCTTCTAATCGGTGAACAAGCAGATTGCTCTTCATTCATTCCGTGTCTATGCTCTTTGTATTAGTTCAATATACTTAAATTACTGGGGAAAGTAAACTGTTGATTTAAGCATTCAAACTTTTTTTCTTCTTCTCCAGAGTCAGGGGTGGAGAACTGAAAAAAATTCAGGTTAGTGAGAAAATGATTTCATTAAGTTGCCAACTTAGGTGCATGTCTCAAAGATGTAAGCTGGAGCTTGGCTGCAAATTTGCCTTGCTGAACTAAGGGGAGATCACAGTAGGGATAGCACTGAGGACGTTTTGCTAGAACTTGTATGAGGGCTGCACACTCAGACTGACATATGAAATCCTTTCTGTGGCTGGAGCTGTCCTGAAGGCTTCAGTGTTGCAGTCTAGGGCTGGTCAACATAAAGCTGAGCAGCCCAAAAGAAGCCATGGAGTGGACCTACTTCCCAGCATCCTATAAGATTATACCTATAGGCTGTCCTTTAACACAAAGCTGCAACCTTCAGCTCTGATCACTGATTATTTATGTGAAGTGCAACAGTATGGAGTGAGCCCAAACATTGATTTTCAAATAGAATGTTATTAAATGCAAGAGGGCCTCTGTTTGGCTGTCTTGCAGCTTTGTGACTCTGTGTGGACAAGATTTATTGCTTCCTTCATCTTTTCTGTTCTATCCTCCCTGAGCCTTTTTCCTTCTGATGAAGAATGGCAAGGATATGTCCAGATGCACTATTGCTTAGCAAGGAAGTAGTGAAACAGATGCAGTTGTTGAAACTGATGATAAGCTAATTTTCTCACCCTTCTGATAGCTGTAAATGCAATTGACAGAAGATTTGCATTGGTAGAAGTGTTTGTTATTGTGTGTATACTCCTGGACATCACTTGGAGATTGACTGGCAGATAATGAAGTGTGCAGCTTGCCTGAGTGAGCAGCATGGGCAGGCATCTGAACTGCCCATGTGCTTTCTCCTGAGTGGTGCTGAGCCTGGCAGATGTAGCTTCTCTGCTGTGAGTCGCAGTCTGCCTGCCACTTTGTTATCAAGAGTTTATGTGTGGTCCACAGCATCTCAGGGTTGCAAATGGACTCTGTCTTTATGACACCTTTTGGAGGCAGAGAATTCTCTTTGCCACCAACTGTTTTACTGATGCGTGTCAAATCTGAATACTTGATAATGGTAATGCAAGAAACTTGGGACAGATAAGAGAATAGGAAACCGTTTTCTTTTTTTAGCGAGAGCCATTATCACTTTCTTCCTTAATAGGACCTATCCAAATTCTGCTTCTAGAAGGGATATTTTGGACTTAAAAAATGGAAAGGGAATATTTCCTGTCTTAGAGGGAGAGTTTTGCCAGCTAAATAAATAGCTTTCTCTTCTAATCTCATGGAGCTGAATATCCTCATAGTTCTGTGTTCAGTTGTTAAAGTCTTCCCTTTTCTTCACCGTGTTAATTTTGCATTCACTAAATTAGGGTAAAGCACCTTTTTCTCTGTAAAATAAACTCTGGATGTTTGTTTCTCATAGGAAAAACAAACAGTTTCTGAAGTTTTGGGACAATTGATTGGAGATTCTTATCTCAGCCAAATTAATGCGCATTTGTGGTTTGGGGATTCACAACAGAGAATGTGGGAGACTGTGGGTCACAGCTCTTGGATCTGAACCTCGGTTTTTCACCTCTGACTGCAGTGCATGCGCTGCTGCTCTTGGCTTCTTTTGACTGCACTTTTGACTGGTTAGCCTCTGGTAGAAGTGTGCACAGGTTTCTAACAAACATTTTCCTCTGAATAGACTGCTTCCCAAAAAAGCGCATGCGGGGAAGATATAATCAGGCCTAATTGTCCTTAACAAGTTGGTGACTCCTCAAGTCCTGCCATACAGCGATACCTCGGGTGTGATGCTGTCCTGCAGCACCCAGCTGGTCTCACTGCAGAAATCCTAATCACTGGCAGGAGGTGATGGGATGGCTGCTTTCCTCGCCCTGAGGCAGTCCCGGGTGCTTCCTTGGGAAAGCGATGTGCTCTGGAGTCCTTAAGGCACGTGCCACAGAAACTTCCCAGGCACAGGTTTCCAGTTGCTGGGTATTAATGCCAATCTCACAGTTCAAAGCCACAGCTTTGCTCTCGAAATTGTGCTAGTATTAACAAATTCAGCCTTGATCCTGACGAGAAGCCTCCGGTCCCTGAGCTTGTGCTGAATCCGGGTCAAGGTTTTTAATTTGCTCATTTTAAGAAATGCCGAGTGTCCTCGGTGGTAGCCGCAATTAGTGGGCGCTGGGAGTGCTTTGTGCTCTGAAAGGAAGGCAGCAGCTGGGAGCTGCGGTGTACAGAAGCTGGGGTCTCTGGGGGACTGCAGTGTCTAAGATGATGCCCCTGTGTTTGTTTCTTAATTAGACCTCAGACGCTTCACATGGCTTCTCTTGAACTTCGGGGCTCTGCTTTTCTTGAGCGTATTTGAGACTTCTAGTTTGGCAGCTCCTTGGAGCTTCCTATTAAGGTATTAAGAGGCAGAAAACCCCTTGGTTGCCTCAAGCTGAGGAGGAAATCTAGACTTGAAGGATTATCTCAATGCAATGAATTTTAAAGACTTTATGCTATACATGTGTGGAAAGCTATCAAAATGCTAATGGTTCTGCTGTCTATTTTAACTCTCAACATACAGAGCAATCGGGGTGGTTGTGGGGAAGAATTATGTTTTTTAACCACAAAAGGGTGGTCCAGACAGAAATGAAGTTTCAAGTGGCTTTTTGCCTCTGTTAGCCACAACTTCTCCCATCAATAAGGAAGAAGGATGGAGCAGTTCTGAATGCTCATTTGTTCCGGTCTGCAGGTGTGGTGTCAGGTAATGCTGCAAGGTGCAGGGTAGCACCCGAGATAAAAGGAAGTGGAAATCAGGCTGGATGACTCCTAAGAGCCTTTCCAGGCTTGGTAAATGGTAGTACACACACTCTGTGTTTCCCCAACCAGTTTTTAGGATGTGTACCCTGTCTACTGTGTCAGAGATGTATCTGTTGTGTGAGGGGTCTGCATTGCTTTGTTGTCAGCACAGCCCATCCAGCCATGTCCCATTTGCAGGTCTGATTCTCCCGGATTTCATATCTCACCATCTTCACTGAGGAAGGCTCAAATTCTGGGATTACAGCTGGGAGGGCTCTCTGTGTTTGCCAGAAGGCATCTGTGACCTGGGAGTGAGGACCTGCCTCTCTCTGTGCTGCTGTGCCTGCTCAGGAGGCAGGGCTGGCATCCTCCTCCTGGGATATTAACTGCAGCTGTGACAAACTTCTGCTCCATTTGTTTAGATTTCCAGCTAAGGCTTTTGACGTGTTGGAAATATCTCATTCAGCTCTATAGAGATTCTGTTAATGTTGTGCTTTGGAGCCAGGTAAATACTTAGATAACTGGCAATATAAATAACTGAAACTGTGAGTTTTATTAAACTCATGAGATTCTGTCATTCCTTTAGCCGTCTCTGAAATGTCTTGGAACAATGGAGCTGTCTGTGCTTATCTTTCATCAGGCCTAACCAGGTAATTTCAGCCCCCAGCAATGCCTGAATCGCTGAGCTGCAGGGACGTCCTTGCCATTAAAACTGAGATGTTTAGGTTTCAGTGAACTTTCAGTATGTGCGTGTTTGTTTTGTTTTTAAGACATACTTTCTTTTAATATTAGCTCTCTGATCAATTGTTTCACAGCTTCAAAGTAGCAGTCCCTTCCCTCTTGCATCTGTTACCCAGAGGAGTGTGACTGCCAGCACACCCCAGGGCAGGAGCAGGGGCAGACAGTAGAGGAGGGCTTGCTGCAGGGGTCTGCTCAGGGGACAGAACCAGGAGGGCAGATGAAGCAAGCCAAAGGCAAATGGACTGGATAGCAGAGAAAGGCTGGAATATGCCGCTTCTTTCTCTTTCAGAAAGGCTATCATGAGGCATTGCTTTGCTTGAGGCATCTCAAACTGGAGAAATCAGCTTTAGGGGTTGTTCTAAATGGTATAAAGACAAAGGTACTGTGTAGTGAGCCAGGAATGGGGCACTGTTGAAATCCAGTCTGTCTGTTGACCATAATTTCCTGTGTGACTTTTAATGCATTGGGATAGTGTATGTATATATATATATTTGTGAGAGGGAGTAGATTTGTGTTCTAATTTCCCGTGCTTCATATTTTTCCCAGCATGGACAGTTACAGTCTGCTTGCCATGTATGCTTAAAGATTGTTTCCATTGGGCTCATCTCTCTGATTCTTGCATTTCACATTGGGCAGCTTTAGGTACTCAAAACAGTACCTTTCAATAGGAAATGATTTCCCCTGAAATGTTAGTGTTCTTCTGGGAAAACCTCATTACTTTTTTCAACATTGAGTTACTGATTTTCTTGCACAAAGTGTACGTTGGTTTATGTTGAAAATTTGAGGCTGTATGCATAAAGAGGTTGTTTTTATTGTTTCTGTAGTAGGCTTTGCATGTGTAAGGAGAGCAGATCTTGAGTTGTGTTCTCCCACCCTTCTTCCATACTGATGGATGACGTTATTGGCAGTGGGAAAAGTAGGACTTAGAGGACTGTATGTGTGTGACATATCAGCCTCACTTCCGTGATTAAGTATGCAGTTAATCTGCAGATTAAATACTAAACACAAATGCAGAACAAAATCCTCTACGATTTCTGAAGGTGCCCGACATTCAGAGCTGGGTTTTGTATGAACTTGAGAAGCAGGCTTCTGGGCTGCCCAAAGAGGAGTGGGGACCTACAGCCATGAGCTGTGGAGGGTGCTTCTTGCATGGGAATGGGTTACCTTCTCTTTGGTGGAAAACAGTGCAGGTGTTTGTTTTATTTACAGTTGCCTTGGGAGAGTAATTGTTGTGCAGAATACAATGGGAATGTCTGACTTCTTCCTTTTTTAATTGTCTGCATAATTTAAAAGCCCCAGTTTTCCCTGCTGATGACTGAATGCAGAAAGAAGGAGCGCTGAAACACTGATCATCAGAAAACATAGTCTAAAACCTGCAAGTCATCTATACTGGTTTGCAACTGATGGCACTGTTTGTGTGTACTGGTCTTTTTCTGAGGTGAGAGGGATCTTGGATCCAGCCTATCACAGGAGGCAGAGAAGGCTTCTCTATTTTCTCACCTGGACAAATCTGTGATTTTGTGTCAGAGGAATAACGGTTTGGCATATCGGAGCTATTCTGCTCTGAGAGATCTCTGTAATTGTGAGAGCAGTCATTCTTTCCAACAATTCCATTAATTCCAATTTCTAGACTCTGACTGAAGAATACCCAGGATAAACACCAGCAGGATGGATGGGCTACCTTCTGAGAAAGTCCTCAGTTCAAATTTTGCCTTGAAGTTAGGCAAAAAGGAGCTATGAATCAGTTTGCAGTTTTCCAAAAGCCAGGCGCTCCGTCAAATTCCCAGCTGTTGGATGAGCTGTGATTCTTGTCCAGGTGTGGTCTTCACCCATGGCAAATGCAAGGTAATTCAGCTGAACTCTATCCCATTAAAGTAAATAGGCTCCCATCAGCTGCAGGCCAGGAGGATGCACTTGGGGAGCTACCACAGCTTGTTTGGTGCATGGACAGCTGTTACTGCACTGTACCAGGGCTCTGCTGCAGCCTCCGTTTGTGTGACCTTGTGACCAAGTGGCAGGTATGGCCAGCTGCAAGGAGAGGGAAGGTCAAGTTGTGCTTTCAGTTAGTGAATACTGCCCCTGACTCTCATACTGTTTGGTAGGGTTTTTTTTTTTGTGTGTGTGTGCTTTTTGGGTGGGGAAGTGGTCAGTGTGCTGAGTTTGGAAATGGTGGTTTGCCTTTTCCAGCAGTTATGGACTCCTCTTCCAATAGGAGGACCTATTGCCTGTAACAGGTACTGGTGCCAAACACGTCTTTGTTCTGGGAATGTGCTGGCCTGAACGTCTCTATCTCCAGTCAATTCTTGAGCTTCAAAAACAGGAAATGATATTGTGGTTTTCACCCTCCCAGAATAACTGTGTTAACATCTAACAGGACTAAAATTGTCCCATCAGTAGTAGCCCAAGCAGCAGTCGGTTCTTATCTAAAGTTCCTTTGTGTCTTGCATCAGTACCTTGTCCAGGAGTAGCAGAAAATCCAGAATATCTCACAGGCAGTTCAGCAAACCTTGGCAACATGGCACAATGTACAATTTGGCAGCCATAAGAGGGTTTTAGAAGGAAATTGGAATAAAACAGTGTTGAAAAGGGTCTAAGGTGGTCTTGTATTTGCAGGTTATGATTACAGTTTATGATTTTGGGCATTTGGAGTAGATGATTTGACACAAACAAAACCACTGCAGTCTTATGAGGTCAGGGTCACGTATACCTCTATACCCCTGTGATTTGGTGAGACGTGCTGCTTTCTTCCAAGCTGGGGCTGACATCTCTGTTTACTGGCTGCTAAAAGCTTTTAGGTTGTAAGTCATCCCATTCCCACTGTCTCCCAGAAATCATTTCAGTTTGGCCTTTTTTCCCCCCCAACTCCAATCTTTTTCCTTTACTGGGATTCTCTGGAAATCAAAGTCAGGATGTATTTCTTAAGCATGTGTGAGGTGTAACATCTGTTGTTTGTGACACAGATCACTGCACATGGCAGGATGTATGTGGAAATGAACACACAGCCAGCTTTCACTGCACAATGAAGATTTGGTTAAATGGGAATTAGGATTAATGCTGGGTTTAAGAGTCTCATAGTTGGCTGGTAATAACCTAATCTCCTCAAAGGCTGCAGGCAGGCTGGCAGCATTCAGCCCAAGGCCGTTGTTTGCAAAACCTGACAGAAATTGAATTTTGATACTAAGAGAGCTTTAACCAGAGCCTTTCAAAATAGCGTATGCTCTTCTCATCCTTGTGTCAATTGGAGACATTTAATTTATTCACCTGTGCTTGTAGATCTGATGAGTATTTGACTCTATTTTTTTTTTTTTTCATTATTATTTCCTTTTGTAAGAGATTAGAGCTTCTGATGGATTTTTTACAAATGAATAAATTGCATTCTGGAAGTTGATGTACCGAAGTCTCCATGTAGGCAGAGTAAGATACATCTGTGTAGGGCAGTAAGCGCTGCCTACTTTGAAGTGTTTTAGGGTGCAGAACACCTTTTGGATAAGGAAGCTCAAGAGTCTGCCGAGGTGTGGAGCTTCTGGTGTGTTGTGGTCAGTTCTCTCCTGTCTGGTTCAATTGTTGTTATGGTAGTGACAGCCTGTGAGAAATGAATTGGTGAGTCTGGGCAGGTTGTATCATGAATCACTGCATTTGACAGCGGGTTTGGAATAAAACATGTTTTGAGGTTAATTCTTGCTTCAGTTTACTGTGGCAGCAGTGCAGTTTTCTGTGTGCCTGCTCTGGAGAGAAAGTCAGACGTTTAGTCATCTAAGTAATCAACATTTAATTGTAAATACAAGTTAAGGTAGAGTTTTGGCAGGCTTAGTCCTGCATTCTCAAACAGGATGAAGGGTGGTCCTGTGTGGAGCCCGGAGTTGGACTCAATGATCCTTATCGGCCTCCTGCAACTCGGGGTGTTCTCATATATCTGTTTTTGATTGCCCCCTTCCAGCCTTCTCTTGGATAGCAGTTTTGTCTGATTCTGCCCAAACTTTGACAGCTGTCTTTTGCAAAATGTTCCATCTGCACTGCTGTTAGCGGTAGCCTGGAAAAGGATGTGCTTGCTCTCTGTTTTTCCTCTGTTTTAAACCAACTATTCGTTCTGTGAATGTATTCCCTTTGCAGAGAGTATCAAAGGCCTTTATAAAACGATGCTGTGTGGCACTGTCAGTTGAGGTTTCTATTAGGGCTGCTAAGGCTGGAAGAAGCAGAGGCGTTTTGATTTGAGTGGAAAGCTTGTCCTGACACTGCTGATACAGTTCAGTATCCTTGTTGAGCAAATGAAAATGACTTATCTGCAGAGGTGATGATGAATAGGCAGCTTTGTCAAAACCTGAATCTACTCCATTTTTTTCTTATGTCCACTTGTTCAACCCCCACCATGATGGATTTCATTTTATTTTGGTTGCTTTTTGTTAATCCTCCTTGCCTTTCCTCTCACCACCACCTTGTGCCAAGCCTACTATCAAATGTTCCTCTTAAAACAATTAATCTTTAGAGCATCAGCCATAAGGAAGGACGTTTCTTCTGAGGATTCCTAAGTTTGCTGTGTCACCTTATTGCCATTGGATGTGATGGTTGAGAAAGGCACTGAAGTTCTGCCTTCCCAAGGGTGAGGGCCCACATGATGACTTGATTAAAATTTGAAAGACAGTGACTTAATCTACTGCTGCTAACACCCCGGTTCCCGTTCATTTCAGAGAATATGAAAGTGTCAATTCAAATTCAGGTCCATACAGTGGTTCACAAATCCCCCCCCAAAGCACAAGTTTGTTGAAGGCAGGTTAATGGGAAAGTTGCTGTTTTAATATGTGCTCTGTTTTTAGACACTATAATCCAGCCTAATCTTCTCTCTTTCAACTCTGTTTCTTTTTCTCTTCCACAGAGATTAATGGGAAGGAAAAGTTGGTAAAAAGGGAACCCAGAGGAGCCTGGCACCCAGCAGTGAAGGTTAGTAGAGAGCTGCGTGAGCTGTCCCAGCACAAGAAGGTTTGTTTAGGCTAATTAAAAGCATCCAACTGTCTCTAGGAGACCTTAGCCCTCTGCAGGAACCAAACGGCTTGATTTAAGTCATGTCACAGTTCAAGGAAGAGCCTTGTGAGCATCTTAAAGCTATTGCTTTGTTCAGTAATAGGAGCGGTTGGGGGGTTTGGTCTATGGCTTTTCTGGTGTGTGCTGCGAGGTGGCAAGGGCTGCTTAGAACAACAGTGTGTAATGAGACAGAGCTGAGCCCTGGGGCGAGTGAAGCTGTGATTTCTAAACCTGTAAAAATTCAGAGCATTCATTAATGCTATACCTCTCAGTCCTAGCCTCTGGTAAGCAGATAGGGGCCGTTATATCCCTCTGAACAGAACTAGGGTTGAGGGGGAATATCTGTGTCAACATCTTGGAGAAGATCAAGCATGGTGACAGTGTTTTAGAGACAAACAAATGAAAACCCTCTCATATAAGCAGGATGTTTCTGCCCCAAAATGTGAGACTTCATCCAGCATGAGGCTTTGAGTCCTCTTAGTGCTGACACGGGCATTAGGCAGTGATGTGTCCTGCTGCTAGGCTGAGTGTTTCTTTAGTCATCATAAATTCCTTGTCTTTTTTGGCTGACGCTCTCTGTGTTATTAAAAAAAAAAAAAGGAATTGTGCTGTGCGTTCTCTGTAGTAGCTGGTAGAGATGGATGGGTGTGAGTAAGTTGTCTTGATGATGGTACCTTTGAGAGTCCAGGCTGATGGATCTTACAAATGCTCAGTGGCAATTTGTTATTCTCTCTCCAGTGGAGTCAGCTCTGTGTAAGACTGAGGTCTGCCAGAGACCTTCACCAGCACGTGAAGCTGCACCTCAAAGCTAAGTGCTCGGAGCGGATCTAGTGGATGATGCTCTGCTTTCCTGTATTTGCAGTCTTGCCTGTGCTAAGCCAGCCAAAGTCACCACCGCTAGCCTAGCTCCATCAGCAGTTTTTCCTTCAGGATTTCCCAACTGTGGCCAGGAACATGCAGCCGCTGTGCTCTGACGTGCCTGTGTTGTGATACAGATGAATGTGGTTGGATGATCTGTAAACACTGCTGCGTGTTCTGATGGTGAATGTGTGCAAGCTGTTTGCACAGTGTTACTCATTTATCCCCCTAGTCTTCTCCGTGCTCTCTGCAAGCTCAGCTGCCTCTCTATCACCCCTGATAAGCGGGTGTGTGATCTGAGGCAGAGCCAGCAACCAGAGCTGAAGGCGGGCGGGAGTTCCGCGTGCATAGTTTGGGGGCAGCTTGGTTTCTTTTCTGATAAGCCTGTGCCTCTTGTGGCAGTGCTGTGCACGCTCCTCTTAAACTGTAATCATAATCCTCTTTACAGCAGGCGCTGCTATCCCCACAGGAAGCATTAGCAATATCACGAAGTGCGGAGACTTCATTGTTTTCCCCTAATCTGTGAAGGGAGCTGAGACAAGACAGAGGAAACTTTAACCTATTCCGTGCCTCAGTGGTAAATAATTAGTTTTTTACTGGCTGGAAGAATGGAGGAAGCCTCTTAGTGTAGATAAAGTAAGTGCAAGGCTCGCAGGCTTATCGTGCTCTGTGGAATTCAGGAAAGGACGTGTCCTTGAATTCGCCTGTCTGGTATGCCCCGTTTTTTTGTGTTTGGGAGAAATGAGTCTATTAAAGCTGCCCTAAGTGACTGCTGGATGTAAGGCACCTCTTGCCAGGAAACGCCATAGCTACGCTTTTGTTTGAGGTCCCTGAACAAAAGGCTTTGGATGCTTAATAATGTGCAAATTTGGGTGGGTGGGAAATAGTGAAGGTTAATAGGGCAGACTGACAGAGGAGGAGCTGAGCTTGGGAGAGGAGGAGAGGAATGCCGAGGACATGGCAGTGCGCACAGGGAGGTAGAACAGGAGCAGCAGCCCCTTTTTGTCATGCTAAGTTAATGTGGTCACCACCGGAAATTTGGGGGTAAGTGTAAGCTGCCCACTGAAATAGCAGGATTTCCAGCCACGGGGTGTGAGAGGCCACAGTGCGGCTCCACATCAGCTGTGGGTGTGCAAGGCTGTGCTGAGCGCTGCCAAGAGCGCATCTGTCATACAGGGAGCTGGCTGTGACCGCGCGTGTGGGTGGGAATTCACTTTGGGTCAATGGTTTACGTTCAACAAACTCCTCTTTGCAAGCTGCCTGCCATAAAATCTGTCGTGTCACGCTTGGCTGTGTGCCACGGGGCAGGCCTGGGAGTGGGCAGGCTGTGAGGGGGGCCCAGGAGCTGCTTGCGGTGCGCGATGTCTGTGAAAGTTCTGTAATCAAACCACCACAACAGGAGCAAAGAAACAAAAGCCTCTGAAAACTGGCATGAGATAAGGATCTGAAGAATTTGCTTTTTATTTTTCGCGAGAGTCCCTGGAGATGACTTCTTTTAAGGGAAAAAAAGTAGTTTTCAAGGTCAAGCCTTTTTTCCCTCTTTTTCTCCAGGCTTCAAAGGCAGCTGGCTGAGAGCTTCTTAGGAACGTTACATTGTGTGGTGCAACCACAGATTGGAGGAAGGACACTTCTTCCTCTTCCAAGTGCCCAAAGTTTCTGCCTAAGTTACCCTGAGAGTGCAGTAAACAAGATCTGACCTCAGTGGGCATGGGTGACCTGACAGAGCAGAGGCCTGGAGGCTGGCAGTGGGGAGTGGTGGTATGCAGAGGCGTTCAGTTGCGACGTGGGCTTTATTTTCCTGGTGCTTTAATAGGAAACCTTTTCGTGTCTGTGCCTTGAAATAAAATTGATTCTGAAATTGAAACTGAAGAAATTGACTGAATTATAAACATGTAATGCCTGCATGCCCATCCTTGAACTCTTAGCTTTGGCTACTTCTGTAGCTGCTGACACACACTCTTTTCTTTTTATTGAACTGCTTATCCTTTTCCTTTTAATCTTTTTAATCTAAACAGTGAAATCAACCAGTATTGCTTCCGAGTTTAATGTCAAACTACTGTTCCTTCCTCATGTAATCCAAACCCTCCTGGCTTTGGATTGGGCACCTGACATGCTGCAGACAGAGGACAGAGCAGGTTGGAACAGGGGTTAGAACTTTGGAACTAGTTTAATGCAGCTTCACTGGTAATGGGTGCAGATTTGCTGATTGTGGTGTAAAGGTGATGTGTAGCATTGGTGAGAGCATTTGGAAATCTCTGCAGTAGGGCATATGGACACAATCTGATCTCAAGCAGTCTTACTCATAACTGCCTCTTTACATCTCAAAAGTGTAACTCAACTGCAAGTGGTTTTCACACCAATTATTTCACTCTTCCTTTTGTATAGATCTGGGAGGGGGGTTGTTGTTTATCCCATTTCCCCTGTGCAGCTAAAACTCAGCTTGTGCTGAAGCTGTTGTTTCCTCTGCATTTGCCACACTGAGGCCAAGGTGTGAGATGTGAGATTTGTCGCGTGTGTACCCAGGCTGACAGTGACAGTTGTCTCACTGCAGGTTGGGTGAGTATACTTCATTCTGTGTGTTTTTCTTTTCAACTAGGCTTCTTAAATGAAGAAGAGCAATATTTAAGCTTCTGAGTAAATAAGCAGAGCACCCTGGCTTCATCTTGGCTAATCTATTTAACCTTCATCAGCCCAAATATTTACTCTAGGCATTGAATATCCGGGCAGGGTAATTTTGATGCTAAAACTCATGCACTGAGAATGCTGTAGATTGACTAATCCCGCAGAATTCCAGAAAGCCCTGTCTGTGTAAATAAACTTCCTATGTGAAGGATTATAACTAAATAAATGCCGCGAATTCAGATCAGCGGGGCAGAAGTGTAGCAGTTGTCTCTCTTGTGTCTGCTTGCCCCTGTATTTATTTATTTTTAATAAGGATATTCATCTTGGCCTAAATAGATGTATAAAGAAAACTGCGTACTGAGTCAGAATGCTGTCATATTTTTCAGGGAGGAAATTTACCGCTCTGCCTTTTTGTTAGCAACTTTCCTCTTTCAGATTTCTGTCAGCTTGATTTGCCTGGTCTGGGAATTTATTATTATTTGGGGGGAGGGGAGGAGGTGACATTTCTGGTGAATGTGTTCTGGAGGTCATTTTCTCCTTCTTGCAATTGGCCAACATAAAGAGTTGATGGAACTGCTTTGTTGAAGGTCCAAACATCACAGCCCAGTTGCTGAAGATCCATATCCCCATGCTCCAGTTGCTGAGCTCTCAGCGTCTGAAACTGCAGCAGCAAAGTTGGCACCTCTGGAAGACTGATCCGTTTTGTTTGCTGTAGGGAGGCCCCAATGTAAACCCGTTGGTGTGGGTATGGTGTAAGCAACCTCCTGAGCCATTTGGCTTCTCTCCTATTACTGTATTAATCATCCGTTCTTTGTGAGACTTGTTTCAAGTATGGACTTATCTGGGATCCTTATCTCAGGGGTGTTCTGTTAGTACCCCTTGATGTTGCCCTCTCTGTTATTTGAGACGGTTCCAGGGATGAGAAGGCTGTAAACACCTGGGGGAGAGGGATTACTGTCCCTGTACTAAAGGGAGTAACAAAGAAAGGGGGTGTAAAATTAGAGATGTAAAATCAAAACTGTCTCCAGAGAACTTCCCAGCAGTGCTGTTCGCTGGGTTCGTGGCAAGCAAAGGTGTGCTCTGCCATCTGAGAATTTTGAGAATAGTATGAGAAAATAACACAGGAGAATGTGTGGCTGGGGGGAGTTGTTTTCTGCAAGCAGAGAAGGGTCCCAGCCAATCTTACTCCTTTCTACTTATGAGGTAGAAAACTAGAAGAAAGAAATTGCCCGACTGCAGTTTCAGGAAGGTGTCTAGTCAGAAACCTGTGCCATGTGTGGCCACTTTGTCCTGGCAGATGATGCTCCCTGCTTGGAAGGGACCAGGAATTTCACCTATTTTACTTGCCAGCATGTTCAGTAGGTAAACTGCCCCTCTATCCCGTGTTGCATTAGTCAGTCCTTCTAACACTCAGTCTGCAGAAGAATCGCTGCAGCTAGGCAGCTAATCTCATTTCTGTCCTGAGATAAGATTGTTATCGGAGTAATTGTCTGTTTTCTCCCTCTCTTGAGTCTAATCAGTGTGAATTGTGCCAGTACCTCCTGGAGCAGAGCAACTCAGATGCTGATTGCCCTCAGAAGAAAGAAAATCCTCAGTGTGTATTTAACATAAACTTAGTTTTGTTAGATGTTCAAGGGAAAATCGTCTGGAAATAACTTGCACAGACACGTCTTGCCTATTTCACAGTAATATATTTTGTTCTGGTTTAAACTTTTAAGTTCAGGCAGGCAAGTTCATGTAGTGCACGCTGCGGTGAGGCTTTCAAAAGGCAGTGCTGCGCACCAGGGAAGCTGGTACTTTCCCAAGCCCTGGGATAGAGCAAGTTCACGTCTGTAGAGAATGCATGCTCTTAGATGTTGGTGTTCCGGACAACTAATAATTCTGAACAATTAGTGTTTTTTTCCTTATTTCAAAGCAAAGTGTGGTGGTGGGTGGATTTTGCTGGTGGGGATGAAGGAGGCTCAAAGATATTAATTTTTCATGTATCTTTCAAGTTGGGACCAGAGCTTGTCTCTTGATTTGTCAACCCAAGGAAGCACGCTGTTAGGTCTCCTTTTAGTCATGTGCAAACCATGCATAATGAAGCACTTCGGTGAGATACAGAAGTGCTATGTGCTCCCCCTGCCTTATGGATGAGAAAGCTGAGACACAGAGGCACCACAGGCTGCCATGGGAATTGCCGAGGCAGAACTGCATGCAGCAAGATCAGGAATTCTGCACCAGAGCCAGCAAAGCTAGCAGCAGCTCCTGATCCCATGTCGAGGCTACCATCTCCCAGCTTCAGAACCAGCCCAGTGCAGAAAGCAAAATGTGTTTTGTGTTCAGTGGTGTTGGAGTTACAGAGATGTGACGTCTGTCTCAATCAATCCTGTACCTCTGGATAGCTTAACAAAGCCCTGTAGCTTTAGTGTGATATCTACAGCAAGCTTTAAGGGCAAGAATGTAACACTGAAGAGAGTGCTTATAGCTGCTGACTTGTATGCCTTGTGTGTGAGAGCTGCTGATACTGTTCTACTCAATCAGGTTGAAAAGACTGAATGAAAAGGGCACTTTCAGGTACATGCAAAAGTTATCTTGAGACCTTGAAATAAATCGGTATGGCCACAGCTGCCTCAAGCCTAATGTGTGCTTGTCATGCTTACTGTGGGTACTCTCTGAAACCTTCACAGTGTAGTTTACTGATTCCATTCTTAGACCTAAAATCATTAATTGCAATGGTAGCTTCATGGCTGCAGTGTCCCTTATGGAAGGAACCATAACCACTTTACCTTTGCTGGACAACTTAACTGTTATTGCTCTCCTCTTTACAAAATGAGAAACAGAAATGCACGGGGGGTGAGGACCGTAAAGGTGTATAGAAGCTATTTTTACCCTTGACTGTACCTCACTGAGGAGATGGTGGAACTGATATTTAGAAATCTGCTTTTGGATATGAAGTCATGCAGCTGCATCAGGCTGGCTAATAAACAGAGCCACAGGTAGGTAGAATGCAGCATCCACTTAGCTGCAGATATGTGTCCAGCAGTAGAGCTCAGGGCCCGGAAGGCTCCTTGGTATGGATTGTGGCCTCATGCATAGGGATGTAGTGCTGCCCCACCAGCCCTGTCTCTACCTTGTGTGTCTTTGTGTGGCTTTTTGGGGGGTTTTACTTCTCTTTTCCACATGAAGTATACTTTTGTCAGCCTTTGGTCCTTTAATGGGCCTCTGTGATATCAGGCATCATGGCTATATGTATGTTAAATGTGCTCTGTTATCTGAGTTAAAGTCAGTGTTCACTCTTCTTGAGCAATTCATATTTCAGAACCTTGTCTCCAGCTGTTGTTTTTCTGTAGTGGCACTGAGGCCAGTGCTGTAACTCACTTTGCTGCTTCTGCTGGTATAGCACTTCTGAGCCATCCCCGGTTGCAGTGCTGATAGTGAAACTGTACATTAAGGAGCTGTTGGCTGATTTACGGAAAGCATGCTTTTGGAGGCTGGGAGCAGCCTACTCTTCTTCTGGGAGCTGCAGTCCCTGCCAGCTCTCCTTTCTCAGTGTTAGCTCTGCAATGCCCCCACCACATGATAGCCTCATGGGTCCACTCCCTTGTTTCATGTGACTCATAGCTGCACCCACACTGCTTTACACTACACTCTGGGCTGTCACCCATGGTACTGCAGCTTTGATGCTATTTTGAAGCTGTAACTTAAATATCCCTCTAATAGCCCCTGCATGTTCTACCTAGGACTTACCTATTCATTTGCACAGTGGTGAATCACAGTTACTCCTTAGAAAAATTACCCTTTAAGTCTGAATCCTGTCCTGGTCTAACCTGCCTTTGCAGTATCCTGCGCCAAGGAGGTGCAGGGCTTTTTAGGGGCTGTGCGTGGGATGGTGGGATGCTGAGTGCTTCATTACCAACAAGTGCAGGACCCTATAAACTGAGCATTCTCTGGTAAGGGGGGGCCTACTGTGTGAATTTATGAAAGTGTACCATTAATCCAAACATGAGTGAAGTGTAGCACGAACTTATCTCAAGTTACTATTACTGTTTCTGCCAGCTACCATAAAAAGCTTTTCTAGACTCTATTAGCAAGTGAACAGAAGGGATGTCACAGAGTTGTCAGCTTGATCTCACCATGTCAAGGAGTACATGACATGACTGTGGCGTTCCTGTACCCAAGTTGATGTAAGTGTGGGTCTCTCCCATGCATTCTCTGGCTGCAATGCCTTCTTTCAGTAGCAGCTGGAGCTGTTAAAAATAATTGAGTATTGGCCATTAACTTGTTCTGCTCAGCCATAGCAATGGCCACGCGTAGTGCAAATGGAGGTGATCAGTCTTGTTAAATGATAATTTTAAGATAGTGTGGAGAGGTTTATCAGCAAGGCCAAGAAGTAAGCCTTGTGCAAAGCACAGTGCCACATAACAGTAAGTCATAGATATTTTACTTGTAACCTCTTAGGCATGTTGTAAGAAGACTTTCCTCGTGTTATGGGGCTTCAGTTATCTATGACAGTGATCTTTATTCACGTGGATTAATCTACAGAAAATCTGTTGCAAAGCATGGACATGTTTATGTATATACACCGTTTTAATTAAGATCATGCCAGCTTGTAACGTGGTGGAGGAAATCCAGCTGGTCTCAGTGAGAGCCGAGAAAGGCATCAGCCTACTTTTGAAAGAGAACTTAAACAGAAATGACTTAGGGCATACAGAGGTGTCCATTATGGAAGTTGTCTCTAGCATACAAAGTAAAAATAAGGAGAAAGCAGAGAGTTTTCTAACTAACTGCAAGGAGAAATCAACAGCACATGAGAAAGAGCAGTGAATAGGAAACTGTTCAGGTGATCTGGGGAGCCAGGATCTCTTTGAAGGAAAGACAAATGTGATCAGTGTTAACTTTGTGGTTACTTTCTGGTGTCACTCCCTTTTTAGGGTATGGGTAGCTTGCTTCTAGCCTTGTTTCTAACTAAACATGTAATATTCTGTATATTTCCATCTGGATCATGCCTTTGGGCATTTCTCAGGTGACCGATCCCAGAGAACCTTCCTTTCCTCTATTGAAAGTTATGAAGGGACCATTTTTCTTCTTTTTTTCTTCCCAAGATTTATTTTCCTCCTGGTTCAGGTCTGTCAATAGTATAATGCTGGCACTGATGCACGGCAATGCCCATATTTTAAGAACTATAGTTCACAGCTTGCTTATAGTGAAAGTGCTGTCCTCTTTTACTCTATTCCAAGAAATATGAGGTAGAGAAAGTCTAGACAGAGCCCTGCCTTCCTACCTCCATGCTTTTGCAGTTGGAAGTGTGATGGTGACCATTATATTTAAGACTGGTGCTTTCCTAGCCCTGTGAATTCACCACTCTGACCCAGAAGCTCCCCAGGAACCTTCCAGTGAGGGCGCTGGTCAGCAGATCACTCCTGCCATTTTCCTGTGGTGTATCTTCAGCTCTCGGTGCATTTGATGAGATTGGTACCTGAGCAAGGGCTGTGGTCACCCCATTCAGTAATAAAGACTGATGGCTAACTGGCTTCCTGATGGCTTTTTGCTTTGTATTTGCTGCCGCTTCCATCATTAACAGCACTAAAGTGGCATGGGGTGAAAATCAGCACTAATTTGGGAGCTTGATTGCCTCTGTAATAAGCTTCTGTGTTATTCTTTGGCAAGAGCAGCAGCTAATATAAATTTTTTGCTGTCACTTCTGGATGGGCCGTGTAACAGCATCAAAGTTAATCCCTCAAAATTGTGTTCCCTTGTAAATCTCTCTTCACGGATGAAGTGGGTGCAATTAGGCAGAGAGGTCCAGAAGTGTTGGAACAAAATAAAAAATAATTAAAGCTCTGAAGGACAAAAGCAGTCTGCCTGTGCATCACAGAATGTTGCGGTATATTCTTGCCAGTCAGCTCCAGAGAACACTCGTTGACCACAGCGTTCCTGGGACTTGATTGGCAGTCACAATATATTCTGAGCTGACCACGCAGAAGTTCATCTTTTTGTATGTACAAGGCAGAGGGTCTTAGGAGTTACTTGAAGCTGTTTGTGTCAGTTCTCTCTCATTTCTTTTCTTTCAAGTACACACAGAATATTTAATATCGTTATTCCTGCCCGAGCCTTGGGAAATCAGAAGAAGATCATCAAGAGTCTGGTAATAGGCTAACAAAATCCCCAGCATATTTAATTAGAGATTATGCTTTTGATGTTTGGGTTTATTCTGATGCTTGTTTTTTATCAGGTTACTCTTGGGTAACCTTCTGTATACTGAACAACTTCCCTGCTTTCATGAATGTCAAAGGATTGTCAAGGTTTGAATGTACTAGTGTGATTAAATTACTTTCATTGTTAAGTTTCAATGCTAATATTTTGGGGAACAGGGTAGAGAAAGGGGAAATGCTACCTCTGCTGTGACAATCTGAGGAGTGTAGGATGGCTGACTTTCTACACTCCTCTTGTAGCCCAGCTTAAAAACCGGAGCCTGTTGAGAGTCCATGCTTGTCTCCCTCTATATGGGGATGATAACAAGTAACTCAGTTCCTGTTGCCCCTCTGGTGCAAACCTTAACAGTATATGAAAGTGAGATGCATTGCTATTCTCATGGAGCACAAACTATCCTTTCAACCCAGCTCTCTCTCTTTCTCTTGGGAAGCTGAAGAAGCGTTATGAAGTCTACCCTGAGAATGGTGCAGGTTATGCAGCCAGGTGCCAGATGAGGCACTGAGTCAGAGGGGTAGGAAAATGAAGGCTAAGAATGCACTGATTCTGGGTTTTATTGGTGTGACCAAGAGGATGTTTTTGTCTATGAATACAAGAACTGGAATAAGTCACTAAATGAATTTTAACTACAATGGTAGTTTTGGTCTGCTTTTTTGAGCTTAGAGATAGACACAGAGTGCAATGCAGCATCTTGTTTTAAAACGTGTGACCAACCAGCAGCAAGAGCCTACGTGTGCTGCAGTCTGCAGGACTGGAAGCCTTGGCAAGCTTGAAAACGATGAATTATAGTTGATAGCTGATGCTGAAATATGGACAGTGTTAACCACAGGAATGGTTTGCTTCCTCCTGATGTACCAGAGCTGCTCGTGGTGTACTCCAGGCTGCTGCCTGGGGTGGCAGAGAGAATTCAGCTGTGCTGCACACCAAATGGTTTGAGTGGTGAATAGCTGCCTCATGCAGAATCCATCATCTCTTGTGAGGGATGGGGTTGTGAAGTAGCTGACTTCTGAAAAAAAGCTTTCTGCAGATACTTTTTCCCACCCAACAGCAAAGGTCTTGTTTGGGAATGCTTTTTGGCTGTGGTCCTCGTGATCCCCCTGGGAAATGCACTGTGCATTTGCTTGCACTCACCAAAGGAAAAAGCGAAAGTAACACAGCTGTAGTGATTTACTACAAAATTTTGAGGCTAATTGCCTCATATGTTTAATTAATAACTGACACATTCTGTCCCTCAAAGAGCTTGGAGAACTTCCATCTGGACCCCTGGTGATTACAGCCTGGAAGCCATCCCTGTAATTAAGGAGTGGGCTATAGGAGGCCTGTTCCCATTAAAGGCAATTATTGTGCCTGCTACTTTTCTTCTTCCTTTCTTACAAAATCGCAGAGGAAAGAGGGCTCAGAGGCTAATCGGACAGAAAACCTTGACTAAAGAGGCGCTTTGTGTTGGCCCGTGGCAGAATGATGGGGTTATGTTTTGGTGCCAGCACTTTCAGAAGGCGGTCAGGAGGCAGGTTCTCCAAAAAGCAAAACGTCTTGCACCAAATGGAAACATTTGTTGGTATTAATCAACAGTTCAAGGAGCAGATTTTTGCAAAGAAGTGGGCAAGTGAATGTTTCTGCTGTTATTTATTTGTCTTTCTTGCTCGCAAGTTGAAACTTCGTCAGGCTTTGACAGCTGCTTGTTTGCAGAGCCGGGCTGCTCGGCAGCCCCCGGAGCAGGGGATGCTGTGTCTTTAAGCCTTCCGTACAGTGCTGAAATGTTATGACAGAGCATCTCACAGGGGGATGCGGTTCCCATGGCAACCCCACACTGTAAGATAAGCAAACTGGATTTTTTTTTTTTTTTTTCCTGAGAGGTTCAAGAGCAAGGAAGGAATGAGGCGATCTGTCAGCGGGCGAGACTTGAAAAGAGGAAACCGTGTCCATTAATCCAGCAGCCCTGGCTGCTTTGTGTTTTAATTAGCGAATGTTATTACGGCAGACAGCATGGGCGCCTCACCCTGTTGTGGGTTTTTGAGGGCTTTTTTGTTTGTTTCCCTTTTTACATCCCCAATTAAAAAAAAAAAAAATAGGCTTTAATAAAAGCTTTACTAAGGCATCGAATGAAGGTCCCAAATAACAAAGCCTCGGGATCTCTGTTCCAGAGCTTATATCCCAAGCCAGGGATGAGAAAAGCTTCCTGTTAGGAATGAATCTGCTGTTCTCAAATTGGGTGCACCTCTTTGGTGTACTTTGCCTTGCCACTGATGCTTAGCAAGACGGAAATCTGCCTTACCCCTGCTACTTCCACAGCCATGGCAGCGGGAAGCAAAGCAACGGAGTTACCTCAGCCTTGTTCTACCCAGATGCATTACTTGTTGCAGAGTTATCCTCCCTTCCTCTGCCTAGGGCAGTGGATACGCTTGGGTTCAGCAGTGAGCCCTTAGATGAGAACCGCTGCTCTGCCCAAACACCCCACTTCTGAGAGGCAGTGCAGTGAGTGGGCAGCTCCCGCCGGGCTGAGCAGCATCTCAGCACACGGGGGATCTCCTGTAGCAGTCAGCACACCAGCTGGGTAGGGAACCGTGCTGGTCTTGTGAGCGCGCTGTGTGTAGGAGTTTGTTGTGGAAAATATTTTGACAGCCTTTATTATTTTAAAACTTTTCTGTATGTCACCAGACAATTAGAGTTAAAGTAAATGTTATCCCAGCAGTGGTCTTGCCTGCTCAGTTCTCTGTCCATCTCTTATGGAGTACTGCTTGCTCCTTGAAGGGAATTAAAGCCCACTGTAAATCTAAAGGTGGATTGAAAGGAAATCATTCTAGTCCTATGAGAAATGAATATATGAAAAGTGTTCTCGACTACTTTTCTAGAAGTAGCAATGTCTTAGCCTGTGTTCTAGGGGCTGGTGCTTACAAGGAATTCTTGTCTTTACTTTCCTACCAATGCCATCTTCAATACCCTTTCACTAAGCAATATCTGTATATGTTTTTGCCAAATTAAGGTGCAAAGTCCAAATGTGATAGTAGAGATGTATTCCTCTGCTAGTTTGAATTTTCTCCACAGTGTATGAGATGGAAAACTAATATCCTGTTCCTGTGACTAAGGACAAGGACTTTTCAAGGACAGAGGGAGATGTGAGTCCATTTCACTCTCCAGCCACTCACCCCTCAAATATTACACTTGTTTGTCCTTATCCTACTGTTTCCTCATACCCTGCTTGGCCATTAGCTTTGCTGGGGTTTTCATGAGAATTCCCAGAGAGAGAGGTGAATGTAGCACATGGGAGAGAGTTGCTACTCTGTATGCACATAAGGAGGGTTGGGGGATTCCCCTTCCCTGCAGTTTCCTCCATGGTGGTTCTCTGCTGTTTCTCTCTTCCATTCTGCCTAGGACAGAGGAGGTGCCTTTAAATTGAACAAGCCAGGCAATATCAGCATTGAGCTAAGAAACCTGTTCTTCACAGAACACTTCTAGTCATCATTCAAGCGTCTTACAAATGGAAGAGATCTACAGAAGGGTTTGAAGGTCAACAGCATCATCTGAGAGTGTTTGTGCTGGAATGTGTCACTGTCTAGAGGCATGGGGCTTGTGTTCATTCTGTAGCAGTTGTGCTTTCTTATGCTTTTATTGCCTGGGATTCTGGAAAAACTGACCAGCCAAGGAGAAACTGATGGCAGTGACCCCTGGAGAGACATATTCCTGCATATAGGAATTCTTCTTTTTCCATCCTTCTCCTGACCCACCTTTAAGTTCAGCACTCAGTGGGATTTGCAGTGTAGAGACTTTATCCCCAGGTGGGAAGAAGCAGAAGCAGCACAGAGAGGCTGTGTAGCCAAGTGATTCAGGAAACCTGTGGGGAAATGAGGCTTAAAAGAGAGTGTCTGACAGGAGCTGCTCTTTCCCCTAAACCACTGAGCTTTTCCCTTGCACATCAGTGGGAACGAATTCTGCAGGACAAGGAAACACTGTGGTACGGAGGTACTGTGTGGTACTGCAGGCTGACTCTTGCAGGTTGAGATAGTTTCCCTCACTGCCTCAGGTTGCTTTACTTAGAAATTCTTTCTAATGAGCCCAAGCTCTTGAAGAAGAGTTCAGCAAAACAAATTGCAGATTGAGGAGGGCCAAATGGTTTCATAACCACAGCTCTGGGCTGGAGTGCTTCCTCTGAAAATTGCTTTCTCCCATGGGTGCAATCCATGTAGCAGGAATAGCTGTTAGCAGAGTGTGGAGTTGGAAGCCAAGGAACTGCTGTAATTTGTGGGAATTCAAGACAAGGGCAAAATGGTGTTTAGTCCCCTGCTGAGTGTGCCATCAAATGCTGTAGCTGGCACTTAGACACAGTTTTGTTTCTTTGGAGGCCATTCTTTCTTCTTTTCTCCTCAACATATTGGTGAATTCAGGGTTTTGGTGGCAATCAGCTTTTCTTAATATTTTGATTAGAACTCCCTCCATGTCCCAAGATCATTTTCTGGCCTGTATTTACTAGCACCCATGTGGTAGGTGAGTTTCTGACCTGGAAGCCATTGAGATATGAAGTCTCTTTAGATCAGTAGTAACAGATGTGACCCACCCTCTTACCTGCTTGCCAGACTAATATTTTCCTTTGGGGGAAAACAAACAAGCAGACTGGGCTGGCTCTGGTGCTCTCCCTTGCTATCTGGCTGTGCCCTGGCTCATCACAGAGTTCATGGAGAGAACGTGTGTGAGACACCCTGGTCCTGTAGCTGCAAGAGAGGACATAGTCTTGGAGCAAGCTTCTTTCATTTGTCTTTGTATTCAATTTGCTGGTTCAGCACATAACGTGCTGGTGCATCCTGTTTACATTCTGCTCTGTTTCAAGCTTCTAGCATAATTCAAGAACATTACAGCTGTGAATTCTTGCAATAAAAAAACTATTTTCATATTCTTCTCCACAGAATAATCCTTGGGTGTGGAGTACACCACTTTGCAGTGGCTTCAAGGCTTTTCCTAATGTGCAGAAGATTTTTTTTGAATGATTAAAAATGGCTGGGAGCTGCATTTGTGTTCTACAAGTCCTCATAATAGCATTAAGTTTTTTAAACCTCTCCAAGCAATTTCCTTCAAAATTTCCCTGTCCAAAATACCTGAAGCACATCAGTGTGCGTGCGCCTGCTCTTTACCAAACTGCTAAAGAAACCTTTTGATGTTACAAGAAGCCTCGTCCGCAAATTAAATTGGATGAAGAAAGTTAGGTTGGTATGTTTGATGACGTGAATGAAGGACGCTTTGAGAGGATGGGAAGCAGAATAGGAGCAGGTATTCCTTTTGAGTAAGACCTCAGCATGCAAATACAAACAGCAGATGAGTTTTTTATTGAAGCAACATGCATCAAAGCCAAGTTGACTGTGAAACTCTCTGGCCTAGCCTATAGTTGTTGTCTTTGCTGTTATTAAACATCACGTGCTGTTGTGCAGCCAGACCAGGAGATTTTTTCAATCCAGAGTTTCATAAATCTGAGGGAAATGGTCCTGGCTTTGCAACCCCTGGAGCCTTGTGTTACACCTGTACAGCCAAAGTGGGCTGCGGCCTCTGCTGCAAATTTCTCTCTTCCTGAATGAGTCATAGAATGGCCTTGGCTGAAAAGGTCTGCAATGATCATCGAGTTTCAACCCCCCTGCTATGTGCAGGGTCACCAATCACTAGACCAGGCTGCCCAGAGCCACATCCAGCCTGGCTTTGAATGCTT
>PPHD01001195.1:28886-46045 GCA_002909625.1 Bambusicola thoracicus | reverse complement strand
CAGCT
This sequence comes from Bambusicola thoracicus, assembly GCA_002909625.1. Classification (NCBI taxonomy): domain Eukaryota; kingdom Metazoa; phylum Chordata; class Aves; order Galliformes; family Phasianidae; genus Bambusicola; species Bambusicola thoracicus. Next base: position 46,040 of record PPHD01001195.1, on the reverse strand, counting down.
GAACAATCGGTCTGTCCTTTTCTGTTAGGGAAGACATGCTAGACAACACTAATATTTTAAAAATAATAATAATTAAAAAAAATATAAGGAAGACGCTAACGATAAACGCAGCCCGGCAAATCGACAATAAAATAATTCACTCAAGGCCCAGGGAGGTACCCGAGGTGTCAGAAGAGCGAGGGAACCCCGTAACCCCACACAGTACAGCAGGCCGACGCACGGCACGCCGCACAGCCCTCACGCGGACACGGCACTCCGCTCCGGGCCGCGCCAAGCTGGCGACAGGAGCGGCGCAGCCAGTGAGGCGCAGGGCGGAGCGCGTCGATAGGGGCGGGGGGCGGAACACGGAACGCGGTGCCGGAAGGCCGCCGGCTCGATCGCTCGGCACTGAGGCGGCCCGCCTGCCGGGGGCGGGCGGAGGAGCGCGGCGGGCCGGGGCTAGAACAGGGCTGCAGCGAGGTGGAGATGGCTTCGCAGCCGCCGCCTCCCAAGCCCTGGGAGAACCGGCGATTAGTGGGCAGCGTGGCGCCCGCTTTCCAGTGAGTGTGTGCCCCAAGCTCGGGCCTCCCCGCATCCACCGGGGTCGGCCTTCGTCCCCTGCGGGCGGCCGAGCTCAAAGGTCGGGCCTAGCCCGTCAGCGAATGAGGCCCGAAGGCTTCATCGGGCTGGGGGCTGAGGGGCGGGTTGTGCACGGGGCGGCGTGGGGCCATTCGCCTTGCTTGCTGGGGAGGTGTATAGGGGTGTGGGGGGAACCTCCTGTGGATCTTCGTCAGCAGGAAGGGTGCTGTGGGCTCAAAGCCAGTCTGTGGAAAGCCGAGGATTTAACAAGGTGGAGGCGGACGTGTTAGCAAAGCTGGGTGTGTTGCCGTAAGTGGAAAAAACGCCGTCCTTTGTAGCTGAAGGTTGCGAAGCCGCAGAGCGTGTGCTCTTCGTGGGAGTGGAGCTGTGTGTGGTTGTTCCTGGCAGTGGAAAAGATGACCGTGTATTTGTTGTCGCTGTGCTGGCCTGGGACTGGGCCCCTCCAGAAAACAGAGTGTACTCGCTGGGAAGGACACCGTGCAGAAAGAGTAGGCAAACTAATTTAAATCAGAAATCAAGGGAAGCTTGATGGCTGAAGATCAGTCTTGTTTTCTGCTTGGTGCTGTTAATTGCAGTTAGGGTGAGCTGAAACTAGGCAAAAGGTTACCTCCAAACCGAACTTACAGGAAAAACTATGCTTTCACTGCAGGCTGAAGCTTGCTGGGCAAGAGGTTTGATGTTAAGTTTTCTTGGTGAGGTTATCTAGTTCATTTTAATTTACTCCAAGTATCTTAAAAGTGAGCTGTCCTAAGCTCCTTTTTCGGGAGGTTGCCCCCAGCTTCTGTGGTTGTAACTTATTTTTACTTCTGCTTTTAACTGTTAAAGTCTAGGTTGGTAGAAACAAACAGTATAAAGATATAAATATTATGCTTTGCTTTAGGTAAACCTATAAGCTTTGCTGTGGGGAAAGTTGTGTCCTATCGTATGCATAGATAGTATAGCAGATTGCTTCGATATGGAAAACAGCAGAAGATGGACAGCTACATGATAGAATTCAGGTGCCAACCTAGTACTTGCAGAGACCCATTACAAAGGGCATAGGTAAACTGGCTGAAACTTACAGGCATGCAAAGGGCTAGAAGTTCATTAAATAAATCTTAAAAAAAAAAAACAAAAACAAAAACAGTAAATGAGCTCATAATACCTCTTTCTGCCAACTGTTAACAGTTCTAGATTCAATCCCATTTCAGTAAGGGAAAGCAGGGAGCCCTAGACTGTTGTGTGTGCTGTACAGTCAGTTGAATTTTCAGTTAGGTCTAGCAGCAGTTTCTCCAAGGGTGACTTCAAAGGAGCTGCCTAGCTTCCTTCTTGCTGTACCATTGGCTCATTATCTAGAAGAGACGAGAACAAATGCTGGAATTAAAGCTTTCAAATTGCAAAATATTCTTGGTAGTGTGTATGAGATGCTATTAGCAGTCTGTATATAAATACGTTTCATATATGCTGCAATTCTACACTTACACTGTTTTTGCTTTTTTTTTAAATGAAAGACTTGTATTTCTTCACAGAAATTCTTGCTTCCCACTAACACTGTGCAACAGTACGAGTGTTTGGCAACCAGGTTCCTCAACCTGGCACTACCAAAATGCAAGGTCATATTGATAGCTATTCAGGAATGCTGGAGAAAATGAAAATGTAACCTTGAGTACTGATCTTGGCTGTCTGAATTTGTTTAGGTCTGCTGATTTGGGTGACAATTTGCTGACCAGACCTGGACAACCCACGGTTGCACGAATACCTCCACCTATTTTGCCAAGACCATCACAGCAAACAGGAAGCAGTACTCTCAGTACTTTAAGGCCAGCATATAGCAGTTCTTTTACTACGGGCTATGGTTCATATGGAACTTCTTTTTATGGAAGCTACAGTCCTTACAGTTATGGATACGGTGGCTTGGGTTATAACCGCTTTCGTACAGATGATATTCCTCCCAGCAGGTTTGTTCAGCAGGCTGAAGAGAGCAGCAGAGGTGCATTTCAGTCCATTGAAAGTATTGTGCATGCATTTGCCTCAGTCAGCATGATGATGGATGCTACCTTTTCGGCTGTGTACAACAGTTTCAGAGCTGTGTTGGATGTAGCCAATCACTTCTCCCGCCTCAAAGTACACTTCACAAAGGTGTTTTCAGCTTTTGCTTTAGTGAGAACTATAAGATATCTCTACCAACGTCTACAGCGATTACTGGGTCTGCGGAAGAGCTCTGAGAATGAGGATTTGTGGGCTGAAAGTCAGGGGACAGTAGCTCGTGTTGGTCTTGAAGACAAAGCAGCTAACTCAGCAAAATCCTGGCCTATTTTCTTGTTCTTTGCTGTTATTATGGGAGGTCCCTATCTGATTTGGAAACTGCTTTCTACATACAGTGATGAAGAATCAGGTAAAGATGATCTGCAGCATGGGAGAATCATGAGAAGTACAGAGTGTATTGTTCATTTAGCTATCACATATATAGAGATTAAAGTTACACTTCAGTAAAGAGGAGGCTGAGGGGGAAGACCTTATTGCTCTCTTCAAATACCTAAAAGGCGATTGCAGTGAGAGCGTGGTTGGTCTCTTCTCACTGGTGAAAGGTGACAGGACAAGGGGAAATGGCCTCAAGTTGTGCCAGGGTAAGTTTAGGTTGGGTATCAGGAAAAACTTCTTTACAGAAGGGGTTGTGAAGCACTGGAATGGGTTCCCCAGGGAGGAGGTTGAGTCACCATCCCTGGGTGTGTTTAAAAACCATCTGGATATGGTGCTCAGGGACATGGTTTAACAGTGGATTGTTAGAGTTAGGGTAGCATGGTTAGGTTGTGGTTGGACTTGATAATCTTTAAGGTCTTTTCCAACCTGAGCAATTCTATGATTCTGGGGTACAACGCTGAATTTCAAGCATGTGGTAAGCCTGTATAAATAGCCTACTGTTGAACTGAGATTCAGTTTCATGGTATACTTTGTGATTCCAAAATCACGATTCCTTTCTATTAAATGTGGCAGGTGGAGAAGAAGGAAAAGCTATTGGTTAGATTGTCTCACCAAATATTGTCTTTGTTAGTCCTGTCAGTTCTCTGTTAGAGAAGCAAGGAAGTTAAGGTGTCTTCTCCATTTTTTTCTTTTATTAAAAAAGCAAAAACAAACAAAAAAACCTCCTCATCCATAAAATTCAAAGCAAGTAACTTAATTACTTTTTGGAAACAGTATCTAGTAACTGGGCAAGTGGAGAAGATGATCATGTAGTTGGAAGAGCAGAATATGACTTCAGTGCACTCTCAGAAGAGGAAATTTCCTTCCGTGCTGGTGACATTCTAAAATTAGCACCCAAAGGTAAGCTTTTACTTTTCAGTTTGTTTTCTAATCAGATGTGAAATAAGTTGTGTAGTTCGAGTCTGAAACTGAGGGGAGGGGGAGGGGGAGAGGGGGGCAAGGAGCAGGGGGAAAAAGAAAACACCTTTTTTTGACCCGGTTCCTCATACCGATTTATTTTTTTTCATTTGTTATTACGTGCACTGTAATAAAACTTATAAATAGTTCTGTTCAATTTCCCTAAAGTATGGCAGCCTAAAGTTACTCAGGGAGTACTTTGTGGTTACCTTTGTCGCTATCCTTTTTTCATATTTGCTGTACAACTGTGAAAATCCTTAGGTATCACAGTAATAAAAAATCCTTAGCTTCACAGTACACTTCAGAACACCTCATCAATGCAGATCCTTGTAATTTCTGTTGTGTAATAATCTATTTCCCTTTTATCACAGAGTAATTTTCTCTGTGTGATTAGTTGTGCTCTGCCTCCTCGTGTATTTGTGCCTCAACTGCAATATCTTTTGAATTGCTTTGTAACTTAATGCTTTTGCATTTTCTTTTTCAGACCAACAACCCAAAATCCGTGGCTGGCTTTTGGCTAGTTACGATGGTCAAACAACAGGACTTGTACCAGCTAATTATATCAGAATACTGGGCAAAAGAAGGGGCAGGAAAACAGTGGACCTGGAAAGGATTACAGAGCAGCATCCATCCTTCACTGGGACGTCTGCTAGGGGATCCGCTGTAGCTGTGACTTTAGAGGAACAGGAAGCTGCTTTTGATTCTGTTTTTGCAGGAAGTAATAAAGTTCCTGTTGCATCTGACTCCACTGCAGTTAGTGGAGAGAAACAGGAACTCTAATGCACTTTCCTCAACACAGCAACTGAATGGTGTTTTATTGATAAAACTTAGGGTATGTTTAGAATCTGTGTTGTAGTAGAACACTGATGGGCCTGTACCAGACTGGTGAAAGGATGGACAAATTCTTTCTCAAATTTATATTATTTCTTTTTGATTCACCTGAGGCTGTATATTAGTGACTACCTAACCACCTTGCAGCAGATCTGGAGCCAAGAAGAATCAAGGTGTTTGCTTTGTTATAAACAAACAAGGAAATAAGGGCTGGCCTGTTCTCATTAAGTAGACAAACTGTTGATAAAATCTAGTCTCCATTGGAATGTCAGCTTGACAAGATGCCACTTCAGCTGATGTGCAAAGGGAAAGTAAATTTCTGTGAGAAGTTGTCCTTAACTGGAGGCTGAGGACAGTACTCTAGTAGTAGTACTTTGTTTCCCTCTAAGAACTGCAAGAGGTTTAGGTGACACAGTCAAACCATTACAAGTTCTCAGTTGCTTGCTTTTGGTGAGAAGTATGGCTTCTGTCATAAAGGGTTAGCTTGCTCTTTTTTTTAAATAAGAATAGTGACTTATGAGAAAGAGAAGGGGGTACAGTAAGGGGAGGAGATTAGAAATTAAAAAAAAAAAAAAACAATGAGGCTTTGTTCATTAAAATAACATTAGAATAAAGGGTATCATCTAGTCAAGCACTTTCCAGGTTGCTCATTTTTACTCGTTGTGTATGCTAATTTAGCATCACTTCTAGCCATTTTGTGTTGGAACCTATTAACTGCCTGTCAGTAGCCTGTCAGCTACTGCATCTCATTTCCATTTTCTTGTTTATATTTGTTTTTAAAGAATGTCAAAAGATCCTGCATTTTAGTGCAATAGTAATGCTGTGGAGAGGCAGGAGTCTACAGAATCCATTGAGTGGCAAAGAAAATGTAAACTTTCGTACTTAGTTGTCCCAGTTAGCTAAGTTCTTGGTACATCTTTACACTGCCATTCAGATGGTAAACGTTACATCAGCCCATAAAATTTGAGAGCTCTGATTTATCAAGAGCCATAAAAGCATTAGGACTGTTCAGAATGTGTAATATTTGATTCATATTGGTGTTTGAGAATTTTGTCTCAAAATACAATTTTTCTTAATGAAGAAGTGAGAAGACTTTTTCATGTAGAATATATATATACACACCCATTCTAAAGGTTAGAGGAGTGGATAAACTTAAAACTTGTTTTTACTGTCAATATACAGTTTTTATTTTGAAGATAGAAAAAGTAGGATGCGTGCTTTTGCTTAACTGATCCAGTAGTTTTAATTTGTTTCTACAAAGATCTTCAACACCCATTATGTATTTAAGCAAAGCTTTCAGTTTTTACACTTTATTTGTTGGCCTTGTTCTTAGAATTCTCAAGAAAACTGACATGAAAAGTTGAGGAGAGCATATTTTTATTGAGGTGGAGTGACTGAGAAGATGCATCTTATCCTCAGATTTTAAAGTAACCTCTGAGTGCCTGTTGATATAGCAAGAATACGTGGCTGTGGTCAGGTGCTGGGAGATGCCATTTTTATTACACTGTTAGATCTTCAAGTGGGGAGGAAGAGGAATAAGTAGTTTAAAAAAGAAATGGGAAATGTGAAACTGGATTCACTGGATTTAAAATAGAACGTGTTTAAAAAAACAGTAAACAATCCTGAAATATGAAATACATAGAGAGGAAAAGGTTGGGGGGGAGGGTTAGCATGCACAGTTGCTTACAGTGTGTATTCACGGGAGGAATTATTTACTGTTGTGAGATTTACTTAATGGGCTATCAGTCTTCCATGGAAGTGGAAGATTTCAGTCAGAGGAAGGGTTTACATTAATGAACAATCCAAACTTTTTTGTAGTGTGCATTCAAGTAGACTTCTACTTACTTGCTCACAAGAAGTCTGGTAGGTAGTGCTTTGGTCTTTGTTAGAATCTTTCAAACTACTAATTCTAAGGTGAATTCAATTTTTCACATTTTAAGACATGCTACTTTGAAAACAATAGAAAAATAGGTTGTTAATAATTTGTCTTTGCAGCAGTTCAGCTGTTGTCTGCCGATCACTAACTCTCATACTGTATCTGCTAAATGTTCGCAGAGGTTTTGATTCTTTCAGTCTTACAATTACAAGAAAAGGAAGACAAAGCAACGAACAAAGTTATTTAGGTGCAGAAGGGCATTAAAATTAAGTAAAGTGCACATGTGTTTTAAGATTTAAATTTTGTTTTTACACATACAAACTAGTGTCAGGAAAAGGCCTGAATCATACAATTCCATTGTATACGTTTCTGGCTGTATGTCAGCCAATGGGGGAAAAAAATATCTAAATGAATGCTGATTGAAAAAGAGCAGCCTGTCAACCATGTTCTCAAGACTTGCCCAACTTTAGAAAAGTGAGAAGACTGAAGGGAGCAGGTGTGGATCCAACGGGAGTAGGTGGAAGAGATTAGGAAAGCAATTGACTCTTATCCTAAGACCTCTACCTTCTATGTTGTTCTTATGTTATTCTTTGGAATTATTTATATACCTGTAGCATATAGGCATAGAAGACTGTAACAGACCTATGACATTTGCATATATAAAATTTTAGTTTATTCTTTAGTGTCATTGATACCCAATTTAGCATCCAGCCATTTTATGCTTGAATACTACATGAACTAATGACAGCTGCCAGTTTTGGCTGGTTCTCTGGGCGCTAGCAGGATGCAAATATGCACATGTTCAAAGCTTTGCTCAGGTTTCTGAAGAATAAATTAAAAATACTCCTCGTCCACTGTAAGTTTCTAAAGTTGTCAGTCCTTTTGCACAGGTTCAAATAGTGTTTCTCCTGTGGGACGTCTGAGCTGGTAAGATTGTTTTGGCATATTTGGTCATTCTGTTGAGATGTGCTAGTTGGGGAAATACAAAAGCATACTGTTTCTTATAAATTTCTTCAGTGAAAATCTTCCAAAAGAGATGTCAACACAGAAACCAACACACCAATTTCCGTAATGCACTATCAACGTTGCTTAGAAATTCTATGGTTAGGCTGCGCTTGGACTTGATGATCTTTGAGGTCCTTTCCAACCTGAGTAACTGTATGATTCTATGATTCTTGCTGGCGATAGCAGGGGAATGCTTTATTTTCCAGAACACATACATCAACCCATTTTCACCTGCGCACTTGTGGCCACGTGGGCTTTGCCAACACTTGTGGCCCGCAGCGGGGCCGTCGTTGTGTCCTCAAGCGATAACGTGCACTTCTTCCGCTAACCTCCCGACACCGCTGCTGCTCTGTTTTGTGCGCTGCGTCCTCTTCCTCCCTGGGAAGCTCTCGCCTTCCGCTTCGTCGCACCGTTCCGTCCCGGCTGAGCCCGTCGGGGCGCTGCGGCCGGGCGAAAGCAGGACAGCGTCGAGGACGAGAGGCGGCGTCGCCCCACGCCTGAAGGGCGCGTAGCCAGGCGACCGGACGCTGCGCGCCGGGCTGGCGAGGGCGCTGCTGCTGCACTGCGACAAGGTAGGGCCGCCTGGAAGGGCGGTACCTCCGCCGCGACACATCGCGGGAAGAGCTCCGCCCCCGCTCCTCCCGGACGCGCTATTGGTCGTCACCGGTGGAGGGGAGCGGAGTTTCATCACCCTCCCAGCGCCGGTTGGCTGTGAGCACCGCTTCGTGACGCTCCCCGCCCCCCTTACTCCCGCTCTCTGAGAAGGTGGTGCTGGGCGTTGCCGGCGTCTGAAGTGGCCCTCGTACAGCTCGGCGGCTGATCGCGCCGCGGACTGCTGCTGCTGGGCTCACCGCCGACCGGCTCTCCTTCCAGCTCCCCGGGAAGCGGCTCCGTCCGCCCGCTCTACGCCCAGAGGAGCAGCCGCCGCCCGCCCTCCTGGGAGCCCAGCAGGTAACGCTGCCCCGGAGCGGGCCGGGTCCCGTCAGCGGGCGGGCTGCCGCCGGCTGAACCCCTTGGTGTTATCCATGGAAATGCCTCGTACCTTGGTTTTATCGCTGAGCTCCTCGCTGCTGCTGCTATTATTCTGTATGGGATGAGTGGGTAAACGTTATTTGGGCTGTGATTAGGTTTGAGCGTTTCATAATGTTTTTGAGTAATTGTTATCCCCGCATATGATGCATGCGTGATTTTGTTACCAGCGAAGTGTTTAAAACTTACTGCATTTGTTCCTTTACATCATAAACTCTTGCTACGGCAAAATAACTGCATTTCTTTATTTTTGTTATCTCGTATGATCCTGTTGTAGGAAAAAGGTGATAGATGCAATATTGGCGTTATTAGTACCTTTACTCAAGTTTATTTCTACCTTGAGACTAGAGGATTCTTGGTGCTCTGTCACTTAGTTGTTGCCGTGGATTTGTAAACCAGGTGCAACATGCACAGAAGTCGGTGTGAGAAGTGGGCTTCATGTCCTATAACCACATAGGCTTACCTCTGGTGTGGACCTGTCCTCACCTGGTAATTCTGTATGCCGGATACTGCAGCTATTCGATGGCTTAACTCTAGTTGATTGTTGTGTGTCTGTACGCTGATGGAGAGAACTTTCCAAATTACCACAGTGGCACCATATAATACTGCTGTCAGGATAAGGGCTGAAGGACTTAGATGTGGGGACTGATCTACCTGTACTTCATAGCAGCATCTATATTAGTTGGGAATTTGGAGCTTGTATGCCTTTATTCTTTAGCTGTTTGGCACACTTTGCGGTAGATTTCATTTAGATGGAGTTGCCAAACTGCTGTGACTTCTATCTATTTGACTTATCNTAGCTGTTTGGCACACTTTGCGGTAGATTTCATTTAGATGGAGTTGCCAAACTGCTGTGACTTCTATCTATTTGACTTATCTTTCTAAAAGGAAGGTCTTTAGCTCAGATGCCACCGTAGTTGGTGGTGCTTTTGCTTTGTTTAGATCTCATGAACATAGGGAACCTAAAGCATTACCCTAGCATGCTCTCATTTCTTTAAATTTCTGATGGTTTCATTTTCTAAAAGGAAGGTCTTTAGCTCAGATGCCACCGTAGTTGGTGGTGCTTTTGCTTTGTTTAGATCTCATGAACATAGGGAACCTAAAGCATTACCCTAGCATGCTCTCATTTCTTTAAATTTCTGATGGTTTCATTTTGCTGCCCTTTTGAGAGAATGAAGGCTTATAATTATCTGCAAATTTTGTTTCTAGTAATAGCAACAACAAAAACCACCTGCTGGGATGGATTCTACAGTTAGAAACAAAATCAGTGCTTTTCTAATATATTTGTCTCCTCTTTTGGCTACATGGATAGAAAGCGATGCAAAAGAAACACCTACCTGTAGTATTCCTTTAGTAACACGGAATTAGTTAAATCTGTTATGGTCCAGATGTATTTTCCCTGAAATTCTTTATGATCCTTGCTTTATACATTAAAATTCAAGTGACTTTTAGATTCTGCTATTTACGTGATCTTCATAAGGTACTTCAGAAAAAGTCTAAAGCAGTCTCCAAATACCAAGGGTATTTGGTAGGGGTCCTTACCAAGCTGTCTGGCTGGGCGATAGTTAATTATGGAAGTCTTGGTTAATGCCAGCAGTTTTCTCTCAGAATATACTAAAACAGTGCTTTGAACTTCTACTGCGTTCCCTTTTCTCTATTGTGAAATGCATTTAAATAAATGTGTGGGGTTTTGCTTTCCCAATTATTTGGACTGCATTTTATAATGAGTTCAGTGCTTATGCTTTGTTCTGATATTTGATTTGTTGCTTAACTTGAAACTGGAGGAACAAGGTTCCTTGACCCTAATGATCTCAATAACTGGGTGTTGTGAATGCTTTAGGACAACTTGCAACTCAGGTGTTCATCATGCAAGACACATGTCATGTTCTGAAATTTTAGTGATTGCCCCTTAGCTGGATGTCACGAGTTGACCCCTATATGATGGGAGTCAGATTTATAAAACAAATAGGCAGAGCAAGAGGAGGCTGACATAGACAGTTTGGAGAAAAAAAGAAAAAAATGTATGTAAGGGCAAGTAAACTTAAATGTAAGAGCCCCTCTGTAGTTCAGGCTGTTTCTTCCAAGACTGCATGAGGCCCTGTTTTGCACAGAAGAGCTCAGTGTCACGAATCCTTCTGGAAATAGACACTGGATAGTTCCCTTTCAAGCTGCTGAAAGGGGAGATAATTAAATACCAATTCCTTGCACAGCCTTCAGTTTACTTTTCTGTAGTATTCTGAAAATTATTCTCACCCTTGGATTCAGGAACGTACCTGGGCCCCAGATCCTTTATTTTCAGTTCCATCTTCAGGGGAGGGAATTAAAAATGCGTATTTCAGAGTTGTGGAAGTTTGGAGAAAGTTCAGAGTTCTTTTGTGACAAGTATTTGCCAGCTGGGGGAAACAAAGCATCTTACATGCATTTCTTTTTATTCTGGCTCACATAACACCTACGGCATAGCTATAAGGTTTTGATGGAGTTAGAGGTACAAGTTTTAGTTATTAATTCAGCCCTTCTCCCAGCAGTTTTGAGAACAGATACAACACTAAACAAGTTTGTATAATTCATACTAATCTTTAACTAGAGCGGATGTTATTTTTTAACCACCAATCATAATGGTTTCATACTAATGTACAGGACTGTGATATCCAGTGGTTGGTGGATGGGCATATCTTCTATGTAGCTGGCTGTAGGAGTAGAAGCATCTAGCCAAAGTGTATGACTGACACTTAGGATAAAATAGTGTGCTTGCTAGGGCATGATGGCAGAGTCACATCAGCAAGTCGGTAGGACTGATGCCCTAGTTAGCGTGCATATGAGCAAAGGAAGAGACCAGAGAAGGAACCTAGTAGTATTTTTGCTTGACTCGGTTGTTATTGCGTTGTCTTTTACAGAGTGATTTTTTGTTTGTTTGTTTTTGTTTTCAGTTAGATACTTTTGTGGAGTCTTGTGTTTTATCTTGGCTCAGCAAAGAGATGATCAGGTTCTTTTCTGTGTTAGTAAGTTGGACTTGGAAACAGCAGCTTTTGCCGCTGCACTGTATTTTCCTTATTGTCTTTTTCTGACTTGCACTTCCATTCATAAGTTAGGGAAAGAAAGACTCCACAGCATCATATTGTGTTCTCATTCAGGAGTAGACTTTCTTCTAGACTGCATTTAGAGTGTGCCTCTAAAAACTGGTGCTTCTAGAAACGTCTGTCTCTTGGAGCAACTGTTTGTGGCTTCTCCTTCCATCCCCCTTTTTTATTTAATAAAACTTCATAAGTTTACATGCAAGTGGATTTTTCTGTTCCTTTGTGTTGAAGCAACTCAAAGGAGTGACATGCTGTAATTGAGTCTGATTTGATGTGTTGTACGCTTTCTCTCCTTCCCCTCATAGAATTTGAGTGTGCGGATATGAACCTGTCATGATCTTGTGATTTCTGTTATCGGTATTCCACATCCTCACCTCATGTACTGCACTGAGAATCTCAAAGAAATATACTACAGTTCCCAGAAAGCTTTGCTGTTCCGTTTCCATTTTCTGGTTGATGTGAAAAATAAAACACCTTATGTCACAAGACTAGCTCTCTTTGCTCCCTGGCAGTTCAGACTAAGAACATCAGTTTTCAGAAACTCTCTCATTTATTCGATATATTAGCTTAATTCCTGATTAACTTGTTTTGTTGTTGTTGTTGTTTTTGTTTTTGCTATTATAATTAGTACGCTAAGTTTGTTATCCTGCTCAGATAATTACTGCTGCTTTTGTTTCCCTTTCGTTCCCTTTTCCCCCCCTTTTTTTCAAGTGGGGGGCCTGCGGGCCTGCTGTTTCCCTATCACAGATACAGATCTAGAGATAAGACCGTGACAGAAATACAGGCACATGTTACTGCTATGAGGGTTGTAATACTTTGATGTTTCCCACAGTCACATAGATTACCTTCTGCACTTCATAAATTAACTGTTAGCAATTGTTGCAGTGAGATTTGCTAATAATGTTTTCTCTCCTAGGCGTAAGCAGCAAAAGATGAGTCGTGGTTTTTCAGAAAACAATAACTTTCCATATGACAACAATCAAATGGTTTTGGATATGATCCTGTGTTCCCTAATTGGTGTCTCTCAGCCTATCAACTGGGACAGTGTGGCAAGGCTGGTTCCTGGATATACATCCAAAGAGGTGAATTTACTAATAAAAGAATCTGTATGCTTTAAGCAGTATATGATGATAGCTCTTTGGCAGGGAGGAAAATTGAATTTAAGGGTGGTTGTTGTTGGTTTTTTTTTTTTTTTCCCCATAAGTAATTTATAATTGGACAAACTGAAAACTTTGAGCAGTAGATTGAAAAAAATAATTCTGTTTCTAGAGAACACTGAGATTAAGAAATACATTCTGCATTTTATTTCATTAAGGCTGGTACAGAATAAGAATGAAAATTATTGGAAAGTAGAAATTGGAATTGGAATAACAAGTGAAAACTTACAGTGTATTTAAATCTACCTGGCTAAGATTATTTTCATGGAAAGGGTGGCAGTACCTACTAACTTGTAGCTTGTAGGTTATGAGATTGTGATTGGCATTGTAATTCTGAGCAAGAGTTCTTATTGTGAAGGCGTGCAACTGTCTTTCTTGCTTGTTCTTAGAAGATATGGAATGTTCTTTCCTTGGTTGGATGGAAATCATAAAGTAAAATAATAGGAATTATGAAGAAATTACGGCTACTTTTAATAATACTTCACAATGCTTAGATTAAAAAAAAAAAAACAACTAGCTTCAAAAAGAGAATTTAAGCTCTCCCTTAATCTCCCTTTTGAAGATCAGGCTTAAAATTATGAAAATAAAGATTGAAACAGGTTCCATCGTGTATATATATATTTTTTTCCTGTTGGAGTATGATCAAACTGTTCATGTGTACAAGGTAATATAAATTGAGGCAGATACTGTATGTTATAATTATTAAAAATGTACCAAAAGCTACTGCTTCATTGTCCTATCATTTAATCTTGTGACAGTGTGCAAAAAGATTTGATGAACTAAAAAGCACTGGAAGTTCACCTGTTGACAACCATTATAATCCCTTGATGGCTGCTGGTGAGAATTCTGTGGAAACTTTAGCTGTGTACATCAAATCCTCCTTGCTTGACACACGGACAGAGTTTCAGGACCCTGCTATTGGGCAGGATTCCATTACTATAACTGGTATGTTTTTAGTTTTGCTGAAATATATTGGCTTGGGTTATAGCGAGTGTTTGCATGCTTTTCCATCTTGAGTGTTAAGTCCACTCAGGAACAGTCTTTGTCTTTGAAAGAGAAAAGATAAGCATACTTAATAATGTGTACACGAAGTCTCTTTCAGTTAGTTTATGTTGAGGCTGTTCGTTTGGATATTTTCAATATCTTGCATTTCTGAAAGGTATGATTTGTGGGTGCACATAAATAATACAATCACAGAATCCTTAGAGTTGGAAGGGACCTTTAAAGGTTACCTAGCCCAACTCCCCTACAATGAACAGAGACATGCACAGCTAGATCAGTCCCTGGTCCATCCCTGCCTTGAAAGTCTCTAGGGACGGGGCATCAACCATATCTCTAGGTAACCTGTTCCAGTGCCTTACCACCTTCATTGTAAAAGACTTTTTCCTTATATCCAACCTAAATCTTCTCTCTTTAAGCTTGAAGCTGTTTCTTCTGGCTGTCACCACAGATGCTGCTAAAGTGTCTGTCCCCTTCTTTCCTGTAGGCTCCCCTTTATATATAGAAAGGTCACCTTGCAGCCTTCTATTCTCCAGGCTGAACAGCCCCAGCTCTTACAGCCTGTCCTTGTAGAACAGTTGTTCTGTCTCCTGGATCACTTTTGTGGCTCTCCTGAATGCTCTCCAACAGGTCTATGTCTCTCTTGCACTGAGGACTCCACATCTGGACACAGTACTCCAGGTGAGGCCTCACCAGCACAGAGTAGAGTGGCAGGATCACCTCCCTCACCCTGCTGGCCATGCTGCTTTTGATGCAGCCCAGGATGTGTTTGGCTCTCTGGACATTTGACCCCACTGTCAATGTCACTGATGAAAATATTAAAGGGTATTGACCCCATCACTGAAGCCTGTGGGACACTGCTCATCACTGATCTCCACCCAGACATTGAGCCATTGGCCACCACTCTCCGGACTCAATTCTGCAGCCAGTTCTTCATCCATTGAACAGTCCATCCATCAAAGCCTTAGGCTAAACACTTCTGTTCAAGGTTTTTGGTAGAAGGGGGATTTATTTTCTTTTGTATCCCCAGTGGTACATTCTTAACTCTGCAAGCGTTTGCAATCATAGTAAGCTGTGTTATTAAAATTACTTGAAAGCTTTGTCCAGAAAAGCTGCATAGACCCTTGAGGTCAAACTCTCCCAGCAAAAGGCCCTGTGCTTACCATGGTACTTAATGGCAAGAAGGACATGTAGGAGTTAAGAGTGTAGTGTGATTACTTTTTGATGCTGGATAGTTTTGCAGTGCCATACAGTGTGTCAGTCAATTATGTATCTCAGTAATACTTTGACAGAAGAGGATTATTAATAATAGTTGTGCGCTTATTGAAATGTCTCCGTAAGTACTTCTACTGTAATTAACTATATGATAGTTATTCTCTGGATTTCAGTGTGTTCTGAGATGTTTTCAGCACACTGTAAAACTAGGCAAATGTGTTGCATTAGAAACCTGCTTTGCTGGAGTAATGAGTGAAAAATTTCTGTGTTGCAAGCTGAAAAGTTAGTGAAGTATCAAATAAAACTTTTGTGTAATGGCTTTTGGCATTGGTTTCTGGTTACTTTTTTTTTTTTTTCTTCAGAAGAAAAGCAGCTGTTTGACCTTCACTGGAGAGCAAATGTTTTTAATATAGCTAAGAGAGATGACATATGGCAACTGTATATAGAATACATAGCCCAGAATTGCTTTTATCAGCTTTCTACTTTTTTTTCTTGCTAAACACAATACCTGGAACAGATACTTCTTGCACCTGCAGGTGGCTGCTTAGAAGATTATTAGCTTCCCAGTAGGTAGTTTAGTCTGCTCATAGAGCTCTTTAGACATCTAGTGCGTATTTTCTTTCTAACTGTTTAATACATGCAAGAAATATTAATATAGTTAAGTACCCTAATGTTTCCTAATAAAAGATAATAGTAGCACGGGTGATTCTCTTTTGCTTTTTCCTACCACATTTTTTTTGTAACTTAAATTATTTTTTGTATATATATAATTTAATATGAAAATAAGAAAATATTTTTTCTCACCGATTTGTAGTGAATTCACTTTCTTAATATTTGTGAGGTACTCATATATTTTAGAATTAAGGATTTGAGAAAAGTCCATTTGTAAATTGTTTTTTCCTCGTTTAATTACTTCCTTGTGTATTCACATATACATATTTATGTGGCCCAAAATGTTGGACCTGTTTGGATTTGCTTGTAGATTTGGGTAATAGCAAGTAAAAGTAATCAAACCAAATTCATTTTGAATTGGGTTTTATTCTTGTTTGAGTGATAAAACCTTGTTTATTACTTAATAACTGCAAGGCAAGCTGCTGTCAACTTATTCTGAATGGCAGTAAAGTATATAGAACAGACCTAAGTTAGTAGCTTTCAAACTTTGAGCCATCTATAAGCTCTGAAAGAAGATGGGGAAGGAAAAGCAAAGTAGAAACATATGGTAAAGTTCAGTTAATCTCACTGCTGCATATTCTTGACAGCATTATTTCCTTTTCTTCATTAGATAACTTCACTGTGTCCAAAATAATTTCTTAATATTTACGGACTTGTCTGTCCAATACATTTCCCATTTTACTGACTACTGTTCTTTGATTATGGCTTTACTGAGGCTTACCTGTGCAAGATGGTAGGCTATGTCTTTGGAGAAAACATTGTTTCTCCATGTAACAATGCTTTGTTCTGTATTTGGTGTGATAACTCTAATTTTCTAGAAGCCGTAGCTGTTGTGTTCTGAACTGCACAGAGCTTCCAAATCATTTGTTATCATTCTGCTGTTGTAATGTAGTTGTAAGATAAGAAGAGCTATCTTAGTCTTCTTCAGAATAGTTCAGCCTCCACTATTATGTGAGAGGGAGGAGGTGCTTATGATCTATATGATCTTTAGGTCTCATCCAAACTAAGCCATCACAGTAGGAAAAGTTATTCAAAGTGTGAAGCTGGGGTATCTTAGTTCTTGATGCAGAATCCAATGGGCTCATTGACTAGACCTGCCAGTCTTCACAGTTTTTTGTCTGTTACGCTGCCTGAGTGTGCTTGGGAGGAAAACATTTGAAATAGAACTCAGCTTCCCCTTATGCTTGAAATAAGCTGCATAATGTAGTTCTAGGAAGAGAGAGATTTAATGCTCAACTTTTTATGAGCATTGCTCTATCCCATTGATTGCTTCAGTCCGCGTATTTATGAAACTTATCAAAAACATTTACAGAGACTTCTATGCTTTTTTTTTGGAAGCAGCTTGTTTTAAGAGCTAAAA
>PPHD01001195.1:0-28866 GCA_002909625.1 Bambusicola thoracicus | reverse complement strand
AAAAAAAAAAAAAAAAAGGCAAGGATAAGAAGTGGAGGTAGTCTCAGGGTAGTTATATTTTGACAGCACATCTTCCTGAAAACAGGAATTTTGATGTGGTCTTGAGACCAGTATCCCACAAAGCAGATGAGAGCTTAAAGAATGGGTATATTCCCCAAAACAAATACTTATGACTCTGCATGAATCTCATTGCTCTGCACTGAGACAGGACTGATCTGGGTTCACAGCCAAGTGTCTGGACAACCCAGCAATGCTGTTGATCTACATTTCTGTTTCACAGTGTTTAGAGGAGGGATTTGGATTATCTAGTAACCCTTGTGGTAGCACAAATCTATTGCTCGTTACTTAACATTGCTCTGCAATGGAAGCTGTACTTCTGTTGGATTTCCAAGATACTGAAAAGCAGAAGGTCAAGCGTCTTTTATCTAATGCAGCCTTTTTCTCCTTACACTTAAGGAAGGCCCAGCACAACCTCCACAAGGAATTGTTCTTCAGAGTCTGACAAAGGTCCTGCGCATAAAGGTGAAGAAAGCAGTGACGAAAACCAGGGGTAAGAAGGTCCTTGTGTATTTGTTATTTGGAGGATTATAATGCTGACAGAAAGCTGGCTAAATTTCTTTTCTACTATCACAATGAAAACAACTAGGAGCATCCTGGAAAAATCTTTAAGAAATTTTGAAGCTTTCTCTTGCAACAGAAGTGTTAGGGATTGATTTGAGAGCTTAGGTGCTGGACGTGGCTTATTTATGAATTTGTCCCTAGTATATGCCTGAAAATGATCATTGCAATGGTAAGAATGGGAAACATAACCTGATTTTTAAAAAGGAGTAAATAAGGATTGATGCTGAATGGCGTTTAACTTTTAAAAAATAGTTACGTTCTGTGAACAGGGGTTTGTCCTATTCATGGGACTGATGGAAAAGAAAAGTGTAACTGAAAAATGCAAATGAACAATTTTACTACCCATTCAAGTAGCCATGCACTTCACATGTTTCCGTACTGTGTGAGCACGTTTAGAGTAATGTTTGACTCACTCATAAGGGTGGCCATCTTTCTGTGGAGGCAGCATAGACTGATTCTAGCTGATAGTCATTTTAATATAAAATAAAGCAGTTTTAATTTCCACTGATGAAAGTTGTTACTATATGTCTTTTGTGCCTCAGTAAGTTACACAATTTTATCTGCATATTTTTTCACTGAAGCAAAAAAGGGAGAACATATAAGTTCTTAATATAATTCAAGTAGCATCCTATAACAAACTAGAGACAAAATAGGGGAACCGAGCTCAAACTTTTTTCTGCTGATCCTGAATGGCTCTGTTAAATGGATTATGTGTCAGGGGACATGTCTCTGTTTTTCACCTAGTGTCTGACAGTACTTTCTATTAATAAGAATAACTGCAATTTGTATTCTATCTGTTAATAAAAGCAGTGGCATCAATATTGCAATGTGTGATCCAGATTTGGAGGTGAGGTCTTTTGAGTTTTAGCTTTCTGATTGGTCCTTATTGTGTCCTTACGGTCCTAATTTGTCTTGTGGCTTACTTTCCTTTTGAGGCCAAATATGGTGATACATGTGTGTGATGAAGCAAAAAACCTCAAAGAAGATTTTGTTTGTCCTCGAGATCTTTTGATCTCCGAAATGAAATACTTTGCTGAATATCTATCAGTGGATGCCCAGCGCTGGGAAGAAGTGGACATTTCAGTGCACTGTGACGTTCACATCTTTGACTGGTTGATAAGATATGTTAAAAGGAACACTAAAGATGATGAAGCTTATGAAATCCCTGCTTTAGGTAAAATAAAATATGTAGAGCATTTGTTACGGAATCATTAATCTTCCCTTAGTAGAGACCTTATTGTTTTTGCTACAGTTCAGCCACAGTCTCGTGTTTCTATCTAACAACTAAAACTTTTCAGTTGTTAGAAAAATGTTGCGAAAGCAGCCCTTGACAGTGACACTTTTGAGGAAACATCCTGGTGGTTGAAGTGGTGAAAAAGATCCGAGGTGGTTTGGGATCTGATGGTTTTAATCAAGGTTCTTCAGACCTCTTCTAAACAAAAACAGAGTGGAAGCTTTACAACAGTGATGATTGTTTTCTTAGGTTTTGTTTTGTTTCCCTTCTGCTTCCCATTTCTACAGTTGCAGTATTTTCTAAAATTTTGATACAATCTGATAAAACAGTAGAACTTTTCCTGTATTAATTTTGGGCGTGTTTTTAATATACAAATCTTTTGTTAACATTTTTTAAAAAGCTATGAACAAAACTTGAATATTGTCACAATAAATGCAGTTACAGAAAGCAAAATCTCATCTGGATATGGTAGCTAGTAATGGAAGTTTGTGTCTAACTGCTTAGTCACTGTATCCCTGTGAATGCACGTTTTGCAATTTTAATAAATTGCAGGTATAGTTGTGTTCTGCCCACCTGGATGTTAAACAAAAATTTATTTCATAAGATGGGAAACATTCTACAAATTGGAAGATGTAATAATGGGTTGATTGGTAGAATACTCTTGACAGATAAATACTAGCTATGCCAAGGGAGGGATGTGATATTACCAAAAGAATTCATGTAAAAAAAAAAAAAACAAAAACTTTTTTGTTTGTTGCCTTTTAGAACCAGCAAATGTCATATCAATTCTTATTTCTTCTGAGTTTTTGAAGATGGATTCATTAGTAAGTATTAAGAAAGAAGGATTTTGTGCCTTAAGGAAGCAAGTAAAATCCAAGTGTTTATGCTCTTGCTGTTGTATAAACATATTAGGAGAGATGCAGTAAGGGCATTTTGAGATTTTTGTCACCTTTCTGATTCAGAACATCTAATATTTGCAGAATCTCAGTGAGGACATAGAAATAACTTCTGCAGATTTTCTAAATGTGGTAGTAGAATCCTGGATTTGCCTTTTGATGACTGATTGAAACAACATCAGAATCCGATTTACAGTAAGACACTTCGGCAACTTACGATCTGGCTCTCCTTCAGCTCTGTATAATTTGCCTATTAACTTGTTTGTTAATACTTTTGCCAAGATCTGTCATTGAGGTGACCTACAATTAAATACATAGCAAGTTTAGCTATTTAAATTAAGATCCAGCCAATACTATATATAATGCATACTGTGGTTCTCCTTTGCAAGCAAGTGCAAGTTGTTGCTGAAGATGAAACGTCTGTGCAGTTTTCCAGATTTCTGTAGAAATCTTTAGGAGGAGAATGCAAAAACTGATTCACTCAAGTTAATTCATAGTTTCTTTTAGGTGAATCTGAGACTTGCTTCCTGTTTTTTAGGTGTAACTGAAATGGTTGTTTAAAATACTAAATGCTTTAAAAAAAAAAACAAAACAAAACCTTGAAGTAATTAGTGCACAACTTCTGAGATATCTTTGTTTAGAATTCCTTACCATTATTTTTAACGTTTCTGTTTTTCCTAGGTAGAAAAATGTATTCATTATTGTCACAAAAATATGAATGCTATTGTAGCCACGCCTTGTAACATGAATTGTATCAATGCTAATCTTGTTGCACATATCGCTGATCTCTTTACTCACAATGAACTGGAAGAGCTGAAGGACAAGAGAGATAAATTTAAAAGGTAACTTTTTGCTCTGAAATACACTACTGAAGTGCCACAGTACTTTTGAATCATTTTCCAGAACATCTATGAGACACTGTGAAGTTGGAGTGATATATGAATATACACTGTGTGTGTGTGTGTATGTATCTTTAACGCAGAATATGAAGAAGTAACTTCAGAATTTAATATTAGAATTCTGAGCAAAAGAAAAGAGTTTTTTATAGGAGACAAACAAAAGAAAAGGCTGCACTAGGAGTATGAAATGGACAAATTATTCATGAATTCTCATATGGAAGCCGGGATTAGGGTAAGGAAGCCTTTATCGTATGGCATGCTCCTAACTTTTGTAATTTGGTTTCAGCATCCTGTGATCTCTGTTGTGTGAAATGCAATCTAGCATGGCTGGAATCAAAAGAGCTGTGGTGGAATATCTATTCAGATAGCATATGTTAAGGACTCTGGCTTAGTCAGTGTCAAGAAAAGGGCCAGTTTTTGGAGGGCAGAGTGACAGACAAGCAAAATGAAAGTAAAAACCTATTTCAATCAGTAACAACTTTCAACTTTACAGCTATCAGAACTGAAGTTAACAGTAGTTTTGCAGTAAAGATCTTCTGTTCAGGGTAGATGCTGGTAGCTTACATTGGCAAAAAAAAAAAAAAAAAAAAAAAAAAGACAAGAAAACTTAATAAAGGGAAAAAAAAAGGAATCTCTTTCCTCATATCTTCATAAAAATAAGAGATGACCAGGCCAGGAACCAGTTATTTAAACAGAGGAAATAATTCCATGTAAAGGAAAACCACATTAAAAGCTGGATTCTGAAAGAAACATGATGACTTTTGCAAATCATCAGAATGTAAGTCTCTCTGTATAAAATAATTTTCAGCTTTTTTTCTAATGAGTAATCTGTGTTGCTGTCATTAATAGTAAACTTTTCTGCAAGAAGATTGAGAGGCTGTTTGATCCAGAGTACGTAAATCCAGATTCTCGAGGAAATGCAGCTACCTTATACAGGTGTGGTCTTATTTTTGTTATTGCTTCAATTGCAAGAACAGTCCCTGTAATTTGTAGTCCTGCTCTTACGCCAATATTTTATCTTATTTTTAAATATAGATGTTGTTTATGTAAAAAGCTGTTAACTAAAGAAACTGAAAGAAGAATTCCGTGTGTACCAGGAAAAATCAACATAGATCAACATGGGAATATCGTCTATGTTCATATAAGGTAGTGGAAAAAAATGAATATATATATATACACGTATATATGTTATTTTGAGTGATTATACAAAATACTGTATGTTCAGGATCAGATATTTGTGTTACAAAAGAAAGTCAAAGATGCCTGTAGAACAGTATGAATCATCTTAATTTTCTGTATTACCTAAAGAAGAAAAAAAAGGTGGGGGTGGGGGAAGATAACGATGATGTACTTCTGAAATTCAGTCATCAGTGCTGCAGCTGCAATTTGGAAAAACTACAGCCATGGTTATTGGGAGAGCTGTTTTGGTTGTACTTTTTTACATAAAAAATACGCAGCTAGTTGTTTCATCAAACTGTTTCTAATATATATATGTTGCCAGCCCACAAATTCAAATTAAAAGCTGCATTTGTATGAGACTTGCTATGGAATGCTGGATAGAATCATAGAATCATTAAGGTTGGAAAAGACCTCTAAGATCATCTAGTCCAGCCTCTGAAAGCCAATAAATGCTGAAGATTATATTCTAGACTGGCTTTCTACTGTCCAATCAAATATTCAGCCTTCTCAAAGACTACTATAAATAAATGTTGCCGATTGTTTTCCTGTTGAAAAGTATTTATCAAAGGAGCTTCCAGGACCTGTTCTGCAAGTGTGCCTTGATCATTTGGCACAAATATTGAATGTAACTCCATCTGTTTGAGCCTTGTTTGTGAAGAGCTAGAGTCTCTTAATGAAGATGAACACATGATGAGCTAGGGTATTCCTTCCCTCTGTCTCCACATATGCTGTTTAAGGAAGATAGTAGGAAATCAGTAACAGGAGATTTTTCAACTTTTCTATTTGTTTCTGAATAACCAAAATGTTTCATTGTCAGCTCTCAGGATAACATATTCATTTAGTTTTATCTCCCATAAGTAATTTCAAGGTATGGATCAAGTTCTATCTAACAGTCTAAATAGCACCAAATTTCTGACCTTGTCCTGACACATATTAGGATCTTTGGTAGTTAGACTGTTAATATTGTATTACTTTGCTTAAGTTGACAGTATGTAGTTTCTGTGCATTGCCTAGCATACAGGTACAGTACAGATTTTAAAAGTTATTCAGAGGATTATTTAGATTATTTGCCTTGTGGTACTTGCACTTATTTTCTATTAGAAATTCATCTTCTGATCTAAGGGTAAGAATGACTACTGATTAATTCAAGCTTAAGATCTAATACAATCTCATGTTTAAGGATTTAAAAATAGGTTTTTATATATGGGTCCTCTAGTGGTACCTAGAAATAACATCCAGTTGGAAGTACTTCTTGCTTAGTCTTGGTTAGATGAGTGTATATATAATAAAAAATGGTTCTGGCCAAAACTTTAAAATGTGGGAAAACAATATCTGATCTTTCTGAAAATGACACGCCAGTGCTGGTTCCATTTTCTTTTTAAATTATGCATTATAATTGTCATTGTAATACTGGGAAGGACCAAAGTCTATAATACATGCTATTTTTTAAGTCCAGAAGTCTCAGGTGCATTTTTTTTTTTGTCTCCTATTTTCAAACTTTAATTCTTGACTAATTCCTCTGACATTGTGTATGCAAGTGTATACTACGTCTTAAAACAGAATGGTAGTACTACGCTTCAGGTGCACAACATTATTTAAAGGCAGAGAACTGCAGTATCCTTGGACTTGTTTGCTTGTGCATGTTTTGACTTATTCTCTTCTCTATATTGAATTTCTTCTGTTTTATGGTTTTCTTGATTTTTTTTTTTTAAGAGGCTCAATATTTCTCTTAACTTACAAATTTGCTATATGTGGCACTTGAGATGAAACAAGCTGTAATTCCTTGTTACTAGTAAGCTTAGGAGGTTGTGAAAGAACATAGGCATTTTTGTCATGATCTGAATGTAATGATTATCCCACATGTATCCTTCCTGTTCCAAACTCTTATGTAGGATTTTCACTAGTGGATGTTTTGTTCCACTCCTTTTCTACCTCACTTTCCTAGTGGCTGAATCAAAACAGTTTTATCGTCTACGTGCAACTTGACATTGTACTTTTTCAGAGATAAAACCTGGGAAGTTCATGAGTACTTGATTGGACTTCATGAAGAACTGAAATCTTGGCAGGACGTTTATTGGCGTCTCTGGGGGACTGTCAATTGGTTGATCTGCTCAAGATGTAACCAAGTGAGTACCTTTTCATTTTCACTTGTCTGTTGGTAACTTGTTTGTTGTGGGTGAGCTTTGAGGGTACATCAGAGATTAAAACAGTTATTGCTTCTTTCTCTTTGACTAATTTTGTCACCAGATGGCATTCAGTGATTTTTATTTTATTGGTGAGAGACATGATTACTTGCATTATGGGAATTATAGATCCTGATTCATTATTTTTGAATACTACCTTTTTTCCCATTGTTTGCCCTTTCCTTTTTGTTCTGGCTGCTGAAAGCAAAATGACACTGAATTAGAATGTATATTATCTGATTACTCAGGTTTTAGTGAGTGACATGTTCTATGGTTGTTGAGTTTTTGCATTTCTGGGTGTGTGACAAAGTTTGCACTACAAAGTATGTATGTCCAAACTCTGAGTGCTGTACATAATCTCACCTCTCATTATGCCTCTTCTTACTCTTGTGCAGTCTTTCCTGTGTACTGAATTCTCCCATTGCCAGTACCATCCACAGCCAGTTCTTTATCCAGGTGTAGCAAGTGCTCTGGGGTCAGGTGGGACAGGAGTATATCCATGTTGCAACCAGAAAGTACTTCGATTTGATCCTACTACCCTCCCAAAGGTACTTCAGTACTGGCTCACTTTTTAAAGAACATGAGAGTAATGTCTGACAGGCATTTTTATTTTCCAGTGCGATAACAGCGTGTGTAGTGCAAGTCATCAGTGCAAGCAAGGGGTACCATCTATTCTGTCTTCATACAGTTTGACCATGTTTAATGCTAAAATTGGTAATGAAACTGTTCTCTAAATATTGTTAGCCCTATCTAAACAGTACTTTACCTCTCAGAATCTCTTTTATAATTTTCCCTTAACTAAAACAAGAACAGAGTTGGTGTCACCTGTAGAATCAAAAGGTCATCTGTATGGTTTACACCATGAGAAAACTTCCAAGTTTTCAGATAAGATGTTTCTAGAAAGCTTACTTTTTGTTACTGTATTTCCCAAATAAGTTCTTCCCATTGACTCTTTTTTACGTTGTGTATGTATTGCAGGGCTGTAAATTGAGGGATCACATGACTGACTTACCTTCCAGAAATGAAGATGGGGATTCTGTGCCATCTCAGACCACTAAAATACTGAATGATCTGCTCCATCATAGAGATGTTATTGTTGTTCCTTTTACTAAGGATGAGAATAGGTAAGAGTGTTGTATTGTTACTGAAATAACTTAGTCTTGAAAGCTTAACATGTTCATTTTACACTTAGCTTCTCTCTTTTTAAATGCGTGACGTGGTGCTTGGTAAAGGTGACTTAATTTGGAAAAGAAAGAACAAATACTGTTGCTTTTTACAGTTGACGTCCATGGCCGTTCATTCCTCTACTTATTTGTATTTTAATGGGTTGTTATCAAAATATTATGTAGCTTACTTTGATGTGTTTTTTTTTTCTTTCAATACATAACGAGTAAAAGCAGATTGATTCTAAATTGTGAAATGGAAAAAAAAATTATTTTTGTCCCACATCTTTCCCTAAGTGATTCTGGTATTGGGCTCTGTGATGAAAAAGGCATTGAATGTGATGCGCTCGTAGAACCAAATACACCGTGGGGCCCCAAAACTGGAGAAATCAATGCTGTGAGTGACTGCTGATATTATTTCCCCTTCTTAGTGATAGTGAAGAATCCGACAAGAGTACTTTGAAGGATTTATTAGACAACTTTAATAAATAAAATACGTTGCTAGAGGAAGAGATGCAGTACTGAGCATTGCAGGGTGGCATTGCCTAGTGGAGGTATAAAATGCCTGTTTGTCAAAAAGGCAAAACTTTTACCTGCTCTACCAGAAATATTTCGGTAAAGCAGAAGTAATTATCCTATGTCTGTGCTTTGCAGCCCATTTGTAATCAGATGGTATTTAAGGAACCAGTTACATTCCTCACTATATCATATGGCAGACATTATTTAAATGTTTGCCGCTTTCATTTATCTATGGATGTGTCAGAGTATGTCCATGTGGCTTTAATAAACCCATAAACTAAGAACAGTAATCTGTTGGGATTTTTTGTTTATTTGTTTCAAAAATGTGAAAGATCTTACCTTCCAGACATATGATTCCATTTGTTGTCATGCCGATGTCAGATCAATAGAGATGTTTTCTAAGCCAAGTTTAAGTAGACTGTATGTCTCTGAGTTGAAGAGGTTTCTCATGCAAAGATAAGTTTTTGAAGATCTACACCCATTGTGGAACTTCTGGTAACTCAGCAATCCTTATTGTAGCATGATGCCGAGTATGAAAACTTCAGATGGTGTCAGTAACTTTCCAGCAACAAATACAGGAGGCCATTAAATCTTAACTTCATACCATTCTGATACATGACTGTCCTTTCAGCTCTAGACTACTTTTTTGTTGTTGTTGTTACAACCACCTGTAAATATATTTAATGCAAAGTTTAGCAAGTGGAAGTGTGACTCTAAATTCACTGCATTTAATTGATTAATTGTTCGCAACCTGTTTGGCAGATTTATCATTCCATGCAAATAAAAATTTAAAAATATGTGTAGTTAAAAATGCGAGTAGATCTTCTAGGAGTTACCACTGTAAATTGCTATATTTTAGCATACCACTCTTGTTTTTAGGATTCCATTTATTTTTTTTTCTAATAATTGCTGTTAATTTTCATGTTTCTCTCTTTCTCTCTCTTTTTCATTACAGTTTCTTTCTCTGAAGAACTGGGCTTTACAACTGGTTAGTAAGATGCTTTGTTCATGTTTGCTCTAGCCAAGTTTGATTTATTTATTTATTTATTTTTGTTTTCTAATTAATTTAGACAGAAGTTCATGTTCTTTTGCATTGTGGAGGTTGAGTTATAGCAAATTTTTTTTTACAGGAAAGTATGAAGTGTCTGTGTTGGCCTGAGTAGAAATAAAAATTTCCTTTAAAATGCTTTTACAAATGACAACAAACAACAGACCAGCAGTGCACGCATGAGTTCCTAGTAGTTCATTAGGCTGACAGAAATGTAGATCTTCAAAAAGAATTTTTGAGTGCCTGTCTCTCTCACAGCTTGTCACAGATGCTTCATGTCTTCTCTGTGAGGCTGCTTTATTACAACAAATCTTCTATCAGAGTTGAATGACTAGCCAAATACAGTAGGTGTGTAGTTACTCTTCCAGCTTTATGGCATTGGTCATAGTCAATCCCATCTATTTTGATATGTAAATGCTAGAGAATAGCAGTTTACTTCTGCCGCTCTTGATGATGTGTGCTGCAGTCTCATGTTCCTACTGTCCTGCAATAATCTTTTTGAATTTGCAGGTCATGTCAGCCCTTGTTATTTCTCATGCATTAGTAAGCAATCATTATCACTTTAAAAAAAGTGTGTTTATTTCCAAACAGTCTAAATATCACATTCCTTAATGTATTTCTTCCACTGTACTGATACTATTACCACTTGCCATTGTGGTCCCATCTCTTGCAATATTGGACTCAGTGGTATATTATAATGTGCAGAGATGTTTTAAAAAATAGTAAATAAATATGTGTGCTCTGTGTTACTTGGCTACTACTGAGACAACAGTATCACACAGTTAGCAAGATAGATCAAATCTTGGGAGAGCTCTCCCTCCATAGACCCTGTAGTTTATTCTGTGATCATATGGCTAGCTCAAATTTTTGCTATTGAAACTTGAACTTTCTTTTTTTTCTTAATATGTTAATTAATATTTCCAGCAGTATATTGAATGCTAAATGTGGATTCATACAATAATACAGGCTGGAAGGGTTCACTGGTGGTCATCTCAGATATTTCCTCCCACTCTTAAAGTTAAATTCAACTTCAAAGCTTTATGACTTTACTCATATCCAGACAAATCTTGGGTATCTCTGAAGATGGAGAGACTGCAGCCTCTCTGGGCAACCTGCTATAATGCATTTCTAGCACTTCCATTCAGTAAAACAAGTATTTGCCAAAAAACAAAGATTTGAAATTACTTTTTTAACATTTGATAACTGTGTTTTCAGGTCTAACTTCTCACATGCATTAGTGAGTTACCTCACTAAGATATGAAGCAAGATTTGATGGCAACTCATTTGGGACAGATTTAGTGCATTACTAAGTAGGAATCAAGCCTTACATAACGTGTGGCATTCTGGTTCTGTCAATTAGAAACAGCAGTCATTGTTATCTGAAGAAGAGGAGTATACCACTGGCTCTGAAGTCACTGAGGATGAAGTGGGGGATGAAGAAGAAGTATGCAGGAAACCAGGTACAACAATACGAAGGTATTGTAGTTGTCCTCCTTGGAATTTAAAGACTCAAGGTAGTAGATTTCTTCTGTAAGAAAGCTTTAAATGTTAGGAAATATTTCTTTAGTTTCAATTTTATTTCCATTTTCTTTGTATAGCACAAATTATTTCCCAGTTGCTTAGGGTCATCAAAAAACATTGGCAGACAAGGAAAGTGGCAACTGTTCCCATCTAGGATGTCCTCAAAGTAGACTCACAGCTTATTTTGTAGGACAGGTTATCAAATGACTTGAAATTTTTTCCTAGGTAAATTTTGAAAGAAAAAAAAAAAATGTAGTGGCTACATGATTGATAGATGTGGCTAGAATTTTGTCTGCATTGAAAATAAGCTGTATAATCTAAAATTATTTTTATGTGTTTCCTTTCTTGTTAGGAATGTGTAAAGCAAAAGACCATCTCTCCTTTCCATACACTAGTTCAAGCCACTTGAACTCGAGTGCTTTGTTTTTTGAGATTTTGGAGGGATTGTTTTTGTCTTAATGCAAATTTAATTTTTAAGTGCTAACTTTTTTGCAGCTTGACTTTAAACTTACTTGATCCAATATCCTTCAGATTTTTAATGCAAGTAATATGGTCAGAGATGCAGGTTGTATATGCACTTGATTTTAAATTTGCAATCTAAAACTTGTGTGGTTGTGTCGTCATCTTATATTTTAAATGTGTACTAGAATTAATGTATGCTTCTAATGGGAAAGAGTAACCCATGTGTATTGACCTGCCTGCAATACTAGCAAATAAAAAACAAGTTGTTCATTTACTTTCACTGTAAAGGAATAGGGGAGGAAAATCCTTTTGTAGCTATGTAGTTGTAAAATTCAGAGTATCTATGATTGTGTCAGTCAGTGGATATTTCTTCAATTTGCAGGGAGAAAGGAGAAGCTAAAGAAATTCTATAGACACCCAAAGAAAGGGGCTTCTTCACCTAGTATTCAGAAAAAGGAAAAGCCATCTGAGAAGGTAAAATCAGAGCTGTGAACACAGCCTGTGCAGATGATGGGAATTTTCTTATGTTTTAAGATCAGGTCTTACTTAATATATTTTTATTTATTTTATAGCCAAGTTCCCGAGATGCATCTCCATTCACGTAAGTAATTTTCAAAGTCCTTGATAACATGTTATAGTATATCCTTTCTTGGATATGGTTTCTGATAACACTGCACGTATCTTTTTTTTTTCATTAGTGTAAGCGTGCAGCAGAACAAATGGGATGCCTCCAGGTCACTAAGATTCAACCAAGATGCTCAAAGAGAAGATGGTTTGTTCTTGCATGAGTCTAGCTGTTATGTTAATATTATACAAAGAAAATTATTATTTCACATTAAAAATGGCTATTTTTTTCAAAATACAACAATTTAACTAAAGATAGAGTTTTATCTCAGATAAAATGAAGTTGTTTTTCCCTAGTGCTCATCTGTAGAACAGATTTCAGATTTGTTAGTCATCAGCTCTATCCAAACCATACAGCAATCCCAGATTCTTCCAAAAAATAATTTTAATAATTATTATGTACATATGTATGCTGGGAACTCCTGAAAACGTTACTTCAGAATTTAATTGGCATTTATTATCAATCTCATCTATTCCATAGGAATAAAAAAATCAGTGTCAGGAAAACGGAAAGAAAACCTAACAAAAAATACATTGTAGTCTTGCATACAGGCTGAAATATAAATGGGGATCTTTGGACCCTCAGACTAGGAAAATATTTGGAACAAATTCCAAGTTTACAGAGAAAAAGATTCAATTCAAATTGTGGTTAGCATCATTTACGTCCTGTATTCGGAAAGTCTGCACATAACCTAGAGAGGTTATAATTGTGTCCTCTGATGACTATACAAGTAAGCAAAGATTTTTTTCTTGCATCCGTGTGTTACTTGTTGCCTGGATGTATAAAAAGTGATAGGTGTATTTACTTCTATCTTCTTCTCTGTCTTTCTGACTTCAGAATTGAATGTTCAGAATTATATTAATTTATCCAGCTTTTTATATCTGTGATTTCTATGTATTTGTGCTGTTTTGAAAGTCTTTGCCTCAGAACTGTTTCCGTATATTTTTTTTTATCTCAGTGTAATTCCTCAAACTGATTCTGCTATCTGCCCAGAATGCTGCTGATGCTAGATTATTCATCAGAATATAGAATATTGTTCAAGACTTCTATATGAGCTGAGAAACAAAAAATTACTTCTTCCAAATAGGAACTAACTGAAGTGTGTTTTGTGTGTCGTTCTCTTTGTATTCAGTAGTATGGAAAACCTCTGTTCTAAAATATTATTTTTTCTGGCAGACCAGAGAAGAATGTCTGAGATTACAGGACACTTAATAAAAATCAGACTGGGAGACTTCGGTCGAATCAAGTCAAAAGACAGCAAAGAAGTAAGACTTATCATAACATAGTGCTTACAGAATTGAAGCGGGCCTTTGTAACAAATATGTAACACAAGTGAAAACACCATTCTTTAAATCACTGATAAAGAATTGAGTTTAATCTTCATTTTCGTCTGAGCATGATTTTTTATTTTTTTTTTTGTAAAGGAGTTAAATAGCAATTTTTAAAGTTCACTGCCTTTAAAATTAAACATGGAAAATAGGATGGTTTAAAAATGTTTCAGTACTGGGTTGTGATAATGAAAGAAGGTATGCTATAGGTTCTCCTGAATATTAATTATTTCTATGAAAAGACACCGATTAGATTGGAATAATGTCTCAATTTAGGGTTTTTTTGTTTTTTTTTGGTTTTTTTTTTTTTTGCATTTCAGTATGCAGGAGGCATTTATTCGAGACTTGAAGCTCAGATAAAGGCCTCAGCACAGGTCAATGCACGACAAATCAACATTGAGAAGAATGCCAGGTAAGAAAAAAAAGCAGGATATGAATTTCTGAGAGGGCTGGGTGTGGAAACTGTTTTAATTTAATTGTGCTTCATTTCATACACTTTCTTGCATCAATATCCCTTCTAGCATGCTATCCATATATGATGTGAAAGCTTCCTTTGTAAAATTATGTGGCTAGCAGGTGAGTCTCTAGATGCTGACAAACTTTTAAGAATACACTGGATGCCTCAAATATCTTGTAGATGTTCAAAAAATGCATGTGACTACCACTGCAGAATTACTGATTTCCTAAGAAGTTCTGTGACACAACAGTCCTTTGAACTGTTGTATTCATTGCATACTTTTATATGAATATATAGTTTATGGCTGCAGGTACGTTGACAGAAAGGCAGCTTTCTCAATACAGTTGTGAGATTTTCTTTCTTTTTTTCTCAGATTACACTTTAGAATGAAAGCAGTTTCTAACAAATACTGAACCAGAGAGCTGACTTCATAATAAGTAAAACATTCTAGCTATGATAACCTGTATATGTTTCTTCTGTGCTCTTAATCCAGGTCAAAATCCCGTTTTGGTCAAGGCCGTCCAACGTAAAGACTCATGAAAAACTTGTAGCCAGAATACATTACTACTTCCTGAAATTGTATGACACTCTTGATGGAGAATGTGCATCTCCAGAAGCCTTGACTTGATAAGCAGTCACTTATTTCTTTAAGCCTTGTACATTATTGTGTATGATAAATGAATGAAAATCCAATAAGGTCTGTACTTATTTTAATTGTAAATATACTATTTCTTAAATTTAACTTTAGTTGCTGTATAGGCTGCTGTTTTGAGTTGCATAGAAAATATTTTATAAACCTGCAAATTTAACTTATTCAACTAAATTTTTATGGGGGAAGAGATAAATATGCCTTCCAGTATGAAAGAAATACTGGAAAGGAAAAAGCAAGACTACTGAATTCTGAATACAATCAGCAGTGTTAACAAAAGTCACCTGGAATATATGTATGTTTGTTATGTTGTATTTGATAGGACATTTTAGGTCTGTCCTCTAGGGATTTGCATTTGAAGTCAGAGACAGTACAATAGGTGTGAGTTAAACTAGTTAATGCAGAGTTTTAATGCAGGCTTCCTTACATACAACTACACAACTCGCATTCATGTGAAGGTGGCTAATACATGGAAACTAGACCTTCAAAGACTGTTTAAATGCCATGTTGATGGAGATCTTGCATGTGAAACACTTGCTTTACTTGTATGTAAAGTTCACACATACCGTATCTGGTTCCTCTTGCACAATATCGTGTTAGGATCCCTTCTAATGCCCAGACAAAGCTGTTCCATCTTTAAGTGCCATACCACTAAATTACTCAGAGGATATGCTATTAATCAGGCATCTTTCAGTTCAAAGGAATTGTTATGAAGAATTGCACATGTAGATGTTTTGGGTCTGTTTTTTTGTTTGTTTTGAAACCTGCCTTAATAGTACTTTTTAGAAGTCACTTTCAAGTTCTGTAGTTGGAACAATAGAATACAAGTTTGTGTGTATGTAAAATCCAGGGCTACTAAAAAGAACTAATTTGCCTAGAAAATAGTTCATATATTAGCAAAAAGGATGGCAATAGCAGTACCTGAATTCCAATAAACATATTCTGACCTTTTTGAGACAAATAGAAAGAGCATTCAGGGAAAGTTTGTTCTGACCACAGCTGTAACATAGGAGTTTGGAGGTAAGTCTGCAAGATATTGGGAGGTGGGGGCAGGGAGTTTGGGCTGGGTCAAGGAGAGGGAGAACATGATTGTAATGCATTCTTCGCTCCATTCGGGCTTTGTGTGTTTTGTGGGTTTTCAGTGGGCATTGGAAGACTAGGATAGCAATGCTTGAAAATACTGCTTTCAAGGTGGAAGATTTTTTATTAAAATTTAAAATGAATGCTGTTTATTTCTGTATTTTGTCCAATGCAAACTCAGAGCACAATAAAACTAACAGGCAAAGCTGTGGATTTTGCTGGCTTTGATTTTTGGCAGGAACGGTATCCTTTGCAGGTGTTCTCCAATCTGTATTAAATAAGTAAGGCTTTGTTAATGTGCTATGTCTGTTTGCAAGCAGTAAAGCAGCTTTAAGCACTCACAGTAAACATTGGAAGACTGACTATTGTTTTCTGAAGGAGAAATCATAGAATCATAGAATTACTCAGGTTGGAAGGGACCTCAAAGATCATCAAGTCCCAACTGCAGCCTAACCATAGTACCCTAACTCTAATAACCCTCCACTAAATCATGTCCCTGAGCACCACGCTCAGGGATTGCAGAGCAAAAATAAAACAAACAAACAAACAAAAACAAACGCAATAGAATAAGTGTTTTGCTACAATTCTGTGACTTCTGATAGAGAATTGTTCCAAATGGTAAACTTTGCTATGAAAGTTCCCAGGTTGTGTATGTGTATATGTATGCTTACTTTTCTTAGAACAACTAACCGAAAATGGAGGGAAAATACTGCTGGTTTTGTTGTATAGGGAAAATGCTGGTTTTATGTGCCAATATTGTTATATTTTTTCAAAAGTATTTTGAGGATTTAACAATAACATACATGATGTGCAGCCTTTTTTTCCCCTCTTGCCAACCACATTTTTTTTTTTTAAATTTTGTGTTAGTTTTGAAATTGTCTTGGTTTAATGGAAATAAAAGTAATCCATTTAAGAGATGTGTGGGTATTCCATGGTTACTTGTAAGAAGTGCATAAGTATCATTACTTCAGTCATGCTTGTGTGGTTTGTGATTTGGTTGCAGCGTTGTGATACAGATGTTTTATCTGTCAAGAAAAGGATATGGTTGAAGGCTGAGCTATCCCAAATATACACGAACCTGAAAATACGTATCTGCATTTAGTTTTGAAGTTGGTTCCTGAGTAACCTGCCCTGCAGATGGCTTAAGTGAGCAAAATGTCGGACTTGAGCTATGCTTAAAAACATCCATAATTTTGCATCCCACTGCTGCAGTACTGATCATACTATTTAAATAGTCCGATAGATCTATGAATAGGATTATTTTCCATTATTTGTTTGTAGAAATCGCGATATGTATGTCCTTTATATGTGCAGTTGGTATGTAGGGAAGACTACAGCATGTCCCATACACGTGTGTTTAAACTTGTTTGCTGTTCTGTGGAGCTGTGCCTGTTTGCTTAATGTCTCAAAATGTTGGAGAAGGGGACAGAATATTAATTTTAGCCACAGTAATGGCTCCAAAACAAAAAGAGTAGAATAAGAGAGACATGAATATACAGTTACCCCTGTATGCAGTCATAAACCTGAATAGCATGAGCATGTTTCACATGATGATAAAGTTACAGACACAAATATTTGAGTGATTGCTTCAATCTTTAATAGTATTACCTATGAGTATAAAATTATACAACAGGTTCTTACACTGACACATCCTTCTCCGATATAGACAAACACAGTTTCAGGGCTCTCACCAAGATACACTTAAAAATGGTAGGTATTTTGCTCAGTGTCATAGAATCATTGTGGTCCTTTTCAACCCAGGCCACACTATGATCATCTAGTTTCAACCCCCCTGCTATCTGCAGGGTTGCCAACCACCAGACCCATCTGCCCAGAGCCACATCCAGCCTTGCCTTGAATGCCTCCAGGGATGGGGCATCCACAACCTCCTTGGGCAACCTGTTCAGTGCATCACCACCCTCTGTGTGAAAAACCTTTTTTTACCTCTTGCTCATCATCATGTCAATCAAAAGAGATTTGAGACACTTTCTCATGGTTGGACACATTGTTCATCCAACGTCCTCTTTAGTTCTTGCCCTGCATTTCCCAGGAGCTGGAGAGTCGGGTATTCAGAGCGTGTGCCAGCTACAGTCATTCTTTACGTATATTTCATTTCAAGCCTCTGTTGTAATTAGAATTTGGTTCCATACTTCTGGAATGCCCAAAATGGGTATGGGGCTATGGCTACCCAGTGAGCATGATAGGGTCAGCATAAGTGATTACAAATATCAGTCTAAAGAAGATGTCTGCCCAAAACAGTGATGCCAACAATGCCACAGGCATCCTAGAAGAAGGTACAGGGTGAGAAAGGAACATGTGGGTTAAAGTAGTAGAATTAGCGTTTGTTAGCATATGAAAAACAAAAGAGCGAGAACTTCTTGGTCCCCGAGGAGCCAAGGTTAGAGTATGGATGCAATCCAGCAGTGGTTAATTTTGTACGTTTTCCTATTTCTGCTTTGACTAGTAAATGTTGTTTGCCTTCAGATTTATGAAAAGTGCCAATAGAATCAGCCTGCCACATCTCCCATAGCTTCTTCCCTTCCCTTAAATGGAGAGGGGCTTCCTGTAAGGGATGTTTGTCTGAGCATGTGCAGCATAGTTCACAAGCAGAAACACAGGTATGACATTTCTCCCTACTAACGGATCATCCTTGAGCTTGGGCCTCCCAGTACAGACTGTGAACACTGGTATGCTCCCTTTTTACATGTAACCTTTCCACAAGTCTCTCTTAGATGTCACCATCTGGTTCTCTTTGTCTCAAGGGGGAAGTCCTGGCTAGTTTGCCATATTGTTTCAATGACTCACTGGGGTCCTGTCACCTGGGTGGGATGTGATCCACACAGAAAATTGGCCATGTTTGGCGATAGCAAGAATCTCTTGCCATTTATCCTTCTGCCATGTTAGGGCACGGTTAACTTTCCAACTGTTTTGCTCCCAGCAAGGGAACTACTCTGTGCAACGTTTAAGGACAAGATCAGTATAAATTTGCACATGTTGAGTGGACTCTGATTTATGCTGGAATACACTCCCTGGCCTGAGCACTCCCCTCTCCCTTAGTGACGATAATGAAATCGGTCCGTATCTATAACGCCACAGCCTGATATTTTCACACTTATCCTTTGTGTTTGGCAGAGGTGTCTGTGAAGCAAACAGTAGTAGTAATCATCTTTATCATCTCCATGCGTGTACTCAGTTTTTATCAGAGGGCAGGGAGGGGTCACTGAGTTTTCTAACTTATCTATTTGGGCTCTCACATTATCCAGGCTTTCTTTTGGATACAAGCTACTCCCTGGGGAATGCCATCTCATTTATCAACTGTTCTCTAAGGGCTCATTGGAAGAGGACTGCTGGATGTTTTTCTTCCCCTAACTGCCCCCTAAGATCTTCTACCTACAAACTTTTGTTGATCTTGAAAGTTTTTAACCAACTTTTCCAGCTATTGAATAATTTGAGTTTGTTGGTCATAGAATTGTATGGCAGCAGTAAGGGCAGCTCCTAGAATGATTGATTTTTCCATTTCCCTCCCTCATATGGGCATCTTTGTGGAGGGAATTTATATGATCTGAGACTCCCTCTAAGTTGGACCAAATATTCTGTGCCGACTCCATCCCCACAGGGGAGAGTCTGACACCATGTTTTTCTGAGAGGCCGAGGAGAATATTCTCACTCTCACTCTTCTTTTCATCAGGGACTGTCATGATGCCTCTCTGACTGACCTTAGAGCCCTGATCACAGAAAAGAGTAACTGAGCTGGAAAAAAGCATCTTGCATGTCAGCTTTGGACTAGAACCATCTCAGCTAAGAAGCTGTTGAAAAGGGTGGATAACGGCACCTGGGCTGTAGTTAGAGTTCTACACCTGCGTGTAGGTGGCCTTCAATGATTTTTTTTTTTTTTTTTTTTTTTTTTGCATTGGCTTTATGTACACTAATGGCCTGCCTCCTTTAGCCTCTAGGCTGTCTCTGAAGATACTGAGGAAGATCTTTCTGGAATTTAACCCTTTATGGTCTAGTATGATTTATCATTGACCTTTCTATCAGAGGTACTAGAAAATATTGAAGCTGCTCTGCCTTTGCCGTGACTTAGAATATCTAACAGTAGATAAAGATTCCAGTGTAGTAGTAAAGATTCCAGCACTGAAATATTTCTGGTGCTCGGGAGGATTTGTTGCTAGAATAATTTTTTGACACAAGCATGAGGTTATGTAGCCTCCAATGTGGTATTGTGGCATAGAGATATATGTTATTGTGGCATAGAGATATGTTATGCTGTTCACTGAAAGCTATAGGAAATTTATCTATTTCACTGAAAAGTCTCTAACCTTCTTTCTCTGCCTGTCTTTTTGCCTCCCTACCCTTTCAAGGAGGTATTCTGTGCACAGATATGCATTCACCAAACAGTCTTGCTAAGACCTGGTCATTTTGAATGCAGGTAGCAATCATGCAGGAAAAAAAATGACTGCTGATATCCTCTAGGAATGACATCTCTGAATGAATGGATAGTCATGGCTGAATGTGGCATTTCTTCAAAAGAGATGGTAACAGAGATTAAACTTCTTTTTATACTCCTGATTGAACTGTTCCCACATTTCCATTTCAGTTACTTCAGGCTAAGAAAGCGTAACAATGATTTTGTATTCAGTTATGTGCAGTTTTATTGTTTTGTGTTTTCACTGAAGCTATAGGGATTACTTTTGTATCCATGGTGACAAAAAAAGTGTTGATGCAAACAGAGGTGGACCTTTCTCTGGCTGTCATTTCCTTTCTGAGTAATTGGCTGTTGCTTTCAATTGAAGGAACAACCTCTAGATTTCAGTTACTTCTAGGTATTTGAAACAAACTTCATGGTCAAACAAGTCATTTGTCATCCTTGAAAATCTTCTGCAAACTTTGTGTCCTTTTTTTGGAGATACCTTCACTGAAGTAAAATGTTTTAACTGCCTGCTAAACTTATTCTGAACATACACCATCTGTAAAACACTAGATATGCTTCAGGGGTGTCTGTTCTCATCACATCAAATAGTAACTATTGTTCTTGCAACATTAATGTTTCTTCCTTGTGGAATAGAGTTGTAAGAAGATACTCTCCCAGTGTTATAGAATCAAAAGGGATAATGTGGTTCCTTTGCTCTTTTGCACTCCATTTAGTTTACTTCTCCAGAGAATATGTAGATTTATCTCTTATTGGTCAGAACATCTTACAAGTTCTAAGTTACTAATTTATTTATTTTCATCTCTATGTTAAATAATAAATTTAAAAATAGCTTCTGTTTTTTGTGCTGTAACACAAAAGCAACAGTATTTCCTTGTTGGTTTATTTTTATTGCCCAAAATGGACTTTGATCACATGAGGTGAAAATGATAAGCACGTTATATAGTCTGTGGACTTTTCTCAAAGGCTTGTTGTGTTTCTTTTCCTCATCACTGAAGCATTCATCAAGATAGTTGCAAACTATGAAATAGATCTTTGAAAATACTGCATATGAGAAACAACCATCCTTTTTACCTTTGGTAGTATATTTTTTCTGCAGTGCTTATGGCACATTCAGGATCTGTGGGTTTTGCATTGATTAGTTGGCTTATGTTCATCTGTCTTGATGCACAAAGTAAGTAATGTTATTTTTATAAATGCCTGTGGTTCTAATCTTGCTTTTAATGAAATAGCACAGTTTATTAAATTCACATAAATTACAATTCTTAAGGTTTATAACTCATTGATTTTTTGACTGATAAAATAATATCTGAACAAGCAGTCTTCTTGGTACCAGTAGAGGTGATCTCTAGACACAAAGAGGCTCTATGATCATGTGTTGAAAACCACTGCTCTTGAATTTTCACAGGTTCTCATTGAACTCTTAAGTTTTAATTTGTATCTGCAGCATACACTGAGTAATATTTCTAGACTGAAGCTAGATATGACAACGTTTAGATCTGAAGTTGGGATTGCTTGTATTTCTTCATGCTATTCTGTTAATTTATATTGAAGTAGTTACCGTTTTCACGTGTGATCTTCTTTGTACTGGTAATGACTTCTTTAGAAATTCTCTTCCAGAAACTGAGAGCTATGTCATTCACTAGATAAATCTGGGCAAAGAAGGAGCATTCAGGTGCCTAAACATAACTTTAGTCCTTCAGACTTTCTATAGAAATTTCACAATAGTGAAAATGCTGAAATGTCCTTCCCTCTGCAGAGGAAATTCAGGCTGCGTGTTTGGAAAAGCTCCATCACCAAGAAGGTGGTTGGGTACTGCAACAAGCACTCCAGGGCAGTGGCCATGGCACCAAGCTTTACAGAGTTTGGGAAGCATTTGGACAACGTTCTCAGACATAGGGTTTGGATTTTGGGTTGTTCTGTGTTGGTTAGGAGCTGGACTTGATAATTCTTATGGGTCCTTTTCAGTTCAGGATATTCTATGATTCCTTGTTTCTGCTGGCTCCAGAGAATTGTCAGGACAATCTGAGCAAAATTTTTTCTTCTTGGAGAAGAAAAGCAAGAGTTTTTGTTTAATTACTGAATTTCCCTTATTGAACTGTATTGTAATGTTTAAGCCAATTTCAAGCTTTCACCTTTCTAATATTCTTCAATAATACAGAAACTTCTTTACCAAGTAGACTTTTGAATACTTGGAGGTGGAGGCATAACCAGCAGCAGTTCACTGCAGTGTTTTTTAGGAGTTAAAGTTACTTGTGTAGAAATTTATGCACTGCTTCTTTATAAGTGAGATTCTGCATGGTGGGACAAATAGAAAGACATCAGCCTAACAGGTAAAATTAGCTCACAGTTTCTTTTGCCAATTTGAATATCCAGTGAGAATGACAAGGACAAGAGTGGGACATGCTTAGCATTGATACAAACCCATGTGAGATCAAAAGTGTCCATAAGAATATGGACTGTGTTCTGGTGGCTTTGATGAGTAATTCTAGTCAGGGAAACAAGAGAAAAATCTGTGTGATTTCTCTGTGCATATTTGTAGATATAGGGGAAAACCAAAACAAACAAACAAAGAAAAAAACCCATCCCTTTTTATCATACAGAGAAAATGTAGAGGGATGTCACTGAGTTGTAGTGTAGAACATGAAAACTACTCTGTATGAAAGCACACTTTAAAGTGCCAACTTGAGGTGAATATGTTTCAGACAAATCAATGTGCCTGAATTGCTTAACAATTTGGTGATGAATAGATTTGTGTTTATAGCTTGAGAGCAGAAAACATTTTGCAAGGCCATGGACCTTTTGTTGTGATCTTTGCAAATGTTCAGCAGGAAATGAAAGTACAGTGATTCATGGCTGTTAAGCAATAAAGCCGAAGTTTCATTCTGATCAGGGTAGTGAGGAAGGACATTTCTGCAACTAGTCATTTTCTCAAACTTTTATCAGTAGCTGCTTATAAGTTCTTCACTGAAAAAAAGGGGGAGAAAGAGCAGACTGGGACTAAGACAGCAATCTTATCTATTTCAGGCACTGTATTGTTCTAAATCCTGAAAAGTTGTTTTGAGGTACCACGATAATAAATCTGATTAATTTGAATTGATGTACATGAGTTTTATATAGTATAAGATCACTTTTGCATTTTCTGGAAATTGTCCCTCTGTTTTTTGTACATGATTTTTCGTTTTCTTTTTAGAAATCACAAGCATAGATTGTGACACAACACCTAGGACACTCCAGCTGTCAACCTTTTTAGATGAATATACAGGTAAATCATGATTTGATCCTAGAATTATCTGACTTACTCTTTAGTGCATATAGTGCTTCAACTGTTTGCATAATCTGTAATTTATAATGGATCTGTATTATAAGTTTGGTGTTTTTTTCTTTACAGTAGTTTTCAACTGGATGCAGCAGCAGCCTAAACGACGCACTGCTCCCTCTGTTGAATTTGTTCTTTCGAGTGTGTGAAATTGAAGGCAAAATCTGGCCTCTAATTTGCTTAGTAGGGTAAATAAATGTAAGAAAAATAAATTCACTGATCCGAAGATCTCACTAGCTGAATAGACACAGCCATCAATGGGGCTGAGTGCACCCTCAGCAAGTTTGCTGATGACCAGAGCGACAGGATGCCATCCAGAGAGACCTAAACAGGCTGAGCAGTGGGTCCAGGTGAACCTCATGAGGTTCAACAAATCCAAGGGCAAGGTCTTGCAACTGGTTTGAGGCAACACCCATTAGCAATACAAACTGGGGGATGAAGGGATTGAGCACAGCCCTGCTGAAAAGAATCTGGGGGTACTGTTGGATGGGAGCTGGACATGAGGCAGCAATGTGCCCTCACAGCCCAGAGAGCCAACTGTATCCTGGACTGCATCAAAAGCAGCATGGCCAGCAGGGTGAGGGAGGAAATCCTGCCCCTCTGCTGTGTGCTGGTGAGGCCTCACTTGGAGTACTGCGTCCAGATGTGGAGATTTCAGTACAGGAGAGATGTGGACCTCTTGGAGACTGTCCAGAGAATGGCTACAAAAAAATGATCCACAGAATGGAAGACCTCTCCTATGAGGGCAGGCTGAGAGCTGGGGCTGTTCAGCCTGGAGAAGAGAAGGCTGTGAGGTGACCTTAGAGCGGCCTTTCAGTATCCAAAGGGGAGTGACAGGAAAGAAGGGGGCAGACTCTTTAGCTGGATCTGTGGTGATAGAACAAGTGGAAATGCTTTCAAGCTCAAAAAGGGTAGATTTAGGTTAGATATAAGGAAAAAATAATTTATAGTGAGAGTTGTGAGGCACTGGAACAGGTTACCTAGCAATGTAGTTTATGCCCTGTCCCCAGAGACTTTCAAGGCAAGGCTGGATCAGGCCCTGGGCAACTTGATGGAGCTGTGGTGTCCCTGTGCATTGCAGGGGAGGTGGGCTAGATGAACTTCAGAAGTCCCTTCTGACTCTTAAGGATTCTATGTTTCTATAAAAAGGAAGCAAGTGCAGAAAACATACAGATGTTTACAGTTAACCTTGTTCAATTAGCCCACAGGATGTGATCTCATCCTTCCTTTCTACATCAGGGAGAACTACTGCCATCACAGCCCTGCTGTGAGTCTGCAGCCTACTCTGCTTTAAACTGGTGCCTTTCTGAAAGCCAGTTTCTTGTGTTGTTATGGGCAGTAGAAAGAAGAAATGGAGTGCAGAACAAGCAGGCTTACACTACAAGGAATTATAGGATTGGTGCTGGCCACTCCATATATTGGCATTTTCTATTCTGGTTTTCTTTGTTAGTATAGCACACTACTATTCCCATGATTAATTAATTTGTGCAGCCTGACAGAGCTAGCATTAATTTACCACCCACATGTATACTTCCTTACACTGGCTGGCAAGGTGTTACTGCACCTTGAAGAGAAAATCACACCTCAGGGTGGGACAGTGGCAGCAAGAGAGCACAGTGCAGAAGTAGACAGTACATTGGTGGTTGTTGGTGTGTTGGGGTAGGTATTGACATTGCAAATATAGAACAGAATAACTCTATCCTTCCTTCCCCCACTAACTAGAGAGGTTACTGCTGCTAGTTCAAAGGCAGTGCTATCCTCTGTATGTTACAGGCAGCCAGGATAGGCCTGACAAGAATGGAGTAATTTTGCAAGGCAAGAGCTAAGTTGTGGCTAGAGCATTCCCTTCAGAACAGAGGGTAACCCACAGGATCTCTTGGGAGCTTGCACCAGGCACATGCTGAATGTCTACAGGCTGGCTTAATTGCTTCTGGCTTTCAGCAAGATACAGAAAGCACCATACAGAGCGGTACTTTTTTTTTCCAGCCACCGTAGAAACATTTCTGCGAGGGCATAGCAGCTGTGTATGTCTAGTGTTGAGACAGAAAAATAAATGCTTTTCACCTTGAATCCTCTTCATTTAATTTGTAAGCAACTAGCAAGACGTCTGGCACTTTGTGCATGTCACATCTATGAGTGTATGTACCAAAACATCTGTAATGAAGGAAGAAAAGTAAAAAGCAAGGTTTTCTAAGCACTTCTTTGGTTTTCTCTTGGACTCTGGCAGTGTCTCCTCTGGACAGAACACTGTTTGTGAGGCAGTTACCTGTTGTTGCTTTTCCAAATGTGTCTATCTCTGGAAGGAAGGTTAGATAGTATATCAGAAACCTAAGTTATATTTTGATTTCAAAGTGCAGTTTCTTCCAGCAACTTCAACAAGATTGTACATGATAATGTGATACATCTCACCACTTTACTCCTGAGATACAGCACAATTATTCTGTGCTCATGGCCATCTGACTGAACCTTATCCCTGCACGCAATCATAGTCTGTTATCATTGGACTCATACCTGAGAGTGTTCCAGACACTCTCTGCAGCTGGAGGAAAAGAAGATGTTTCCTTCATTTAGGCGCTTAGGGACCAAGGCAGTGAGCCTACATGTTGAGATTAGAGAGGGGCTGTAACAGTAAGGTTTGCTAACCTAAGTTTGTTATGATGAAGAACGAAAACAATGGAGTAAGAAACTAAACTAACATGCTTCCTGAAGATCACAGAAAACATTCAGGATCTCAAGGAAGATTTGGGAGAGCAAAGGGGACTTTTTTTGCAACCCTGATAATATCTTCCATGAGAAGATGCATACTATTTTTGAGTACAGATATCTTCATAAATGTAATATCTTACATTACTATTTTTAATAATTATGCCAGAAACACTACACTATGCCAGTAACACTACACTAGACTGGATTCTTGTGGACAAGAACACATTTCAAACATGCTTTCAGGCATGAATTTGATGTTTAACAAAGCAAGCAACCTACTTGCTACTGAAAAAACAGTGCATCTGATCTGTCATGATAATAACAAAATGCAAAACTGATTTAAAGTCTAACTAAACCATAACCAATGATAATTTATCAGTACATTTGAGATGAACCTATGAGTGTCTTTTCCATCAAACAATCTAATTTACTTCTCTTTCTTTTACAGGTGATATAGAATGGATTATAAATATCCCATCAAATGTAAATTTGAAATTAAAAGAATATTTGTTCCCTGAACACTTAGACTATGTGGAGCTAGAGTATGATTCTAGTGCTAATAATGCAACAGTGAAGACACGTAAGCCACTGGATGTTGATTCTATTGAGGTATTATTTTCACTGCATATGAAATCCAGACATAAATGTTTTCTTGGCTAGTGAAAAAAAGCACACTGATATACACTAAATATTTACTCTTTCATGAGGTTAGTATACAGGTTAGTATACCAAAAAAAGTGACACATCAGAAACATCAGCATAGACTTCAGTATCCACATCTCTGTAATATCTATGCTAAATATCTCCAGTTTCCTGTAACTGAAAATTTAGCTGGGACCTGACAGTCAAGATGGTTCTTAATCGTGTATTATTACTCAGTAATAAAAGTTGTAACTATTCTATTAATATAGGTTCCTAAAATTTATCTACTAGTAACACAAATTAC
Source organism: Bambusicola thoracicus (assembly GCA_002909625.1). NCBI lineage: Eukaryota > Metazoa > Chordata > Aves > Galliformes > Phasianidae > Bambusicola > Bambusicola thoracicus. The sequence continues at coordinate 1,602 of PPHD01001195.1, read as the reverse complement.
TTCATCAAAGTGAAATTGACTGATTATAATTTGCTAGAAGGGAATATTTACTCCTATGAATTTTCATGTTAGTGCTTAACTGAAGACATGAATAGATCCACTAGCCTCGGTTGGCTGAAAGGAATCGGGACCTTTACTTCTTGGCTGTGGTTGCTCTATAGGGCTACCAGGGATCTCTAAAGCAATACTGTTTTTTCTCATTGAAGTTGCCTCTGAATAGAAAAATGGTATGACTTTGTATAGTAACTGGAGGCTACTTTTTGTACTTTTTCAGAGTAGCATTGTACTTGGCAGAACTGACCCACACAGATTTTAAAAATAATTCTTACAGTCAAGGTTTTTGATTGATGAAAATGCACTTCAGTGTTAGCACTTCATTTCCTCATTTGGATATATTTTAAAATGAGTTAAGACATTTTCCTGAATATGTTATGATACTTTGTAGGCTTGCTATACATATTGTCTAATTCCCTGTCAGTTGTCTATTACAAATAGCCAATATGTGGTTGGTAAGATCTGGCAGGTAGCAGCAGCAGAAGAGAGGCAGCCAGTTAAACATTACAGTTAATAATCTGCAATGAACTTGCTATATATAGTGAACAATGTTTTTTGGTATGACGTGTTGAAATGACAAAGCTGAACTATGCTCCTGTAACCGTGAATGTTTAACTGCCAATTCAGCATGGCACACCTGAAGTTTTGATTACTAGCAGTTTTGTATAATTTTGCTATTTATACGTGGAGATAATGATTATTTGACAAACATATTAAGATTCTATTGATAATATTATTTATTTGCTATTCATTTTTAGAGTGACCATCTCTTTTACTCAATTGTTTGCCAAAGATCTGGAATGGTAAGTAGAAGATGTGTTATCAACTATATTTTTTTTGTCTAAGTTTAATTCAAACTATTATTTTCTGAAATACTAAAGATGTGATGCAGGGAGTTATGAAGATCTTATAGAAGATGTATTTGTTTAAAGAAGCCAATTGGAATGAATGTTTTTGTTCTTAGTAAAAGTAAGGTAAATTAAAAAAAAAGTTTTTAAAATATTTTCACAAAGTCCACTGTTACAACTGCTAGTGTAACATCAAAAAGCTTTTAGAACTGAAGGGTATCTCTCTGAAGTTCTCTGTTTATATGAAGAAATTAAATGTTAGTGCTCTGCTGCTACCTTGCTGATGTCCTTTCTAATGTCTTTTGCTCCCATTATGAAGACTGAAATAGAGAATGGACGGGATTTACAATTAGAAGATGTAAATGACAATTCTCCAGAATTTCTACAAGCTCTCTATAACACTTCAGTATCCGAGGTGGGTTATGGTCAATGTTAGTAATTTTTCATGTAGTATTTAAAATTACTTTCTAGGGTCCAGTCATAGAATCATAGAATCATAGAATTACTCAGGTTGGAAGGGACCTCAAGGATCATCAAGTCCAACCGCAGCCTAACCATAGTACCCTAACTCTAACTACCCTCTGCTAAATCATGTCCCTGAGCACCACGTCCAAACGGCTCTTAAACACTTCCACGGATGGTGACTCAACCACCTCCCTGGGGAGCCTATTCCAGAGCTTAACAACCCTTTCTGTAAAGA
>PPHD01001194.1:34277-46073 GCA_002909625.1 Bambusicola thoracicus | reverse complement strand
CGCGGGACGCGACTCCCGTGGCAGCTGGGGAGCCTCGGCCGCCAGCCCCATCCCGCGCCCCGCTCCGGGCCATGCCCGCGGCCCCCGCTGCTGCCCGGATCCGGCCGCTCCCCGTGCGCGGCACCGCCGCGATGCGCCCCGGCTCCCCGCCTCAGTTTCCCCAGCTGGAGGCGGCGGGTTCGCTTCGTTCAGACCCACGAGCCGCGCAACCCTCGGGCGGCACCGCAGGGGGAACACCGGCACGAGCCCGGCACCGGGCAGCCGCCGGGAGACGCGGGAGGCACGTGCCTGGCAGGGGGACAGGCGGCGAGACCTCGCATCCCCCCCGGGGAGCCCGCCGCAGGTCAGCGTGACCTTCACTGAGCTGCCGATGCCAACAGCAAAGCTTTCCCCGGTCGTCCAGCGAGCGCACACGCATCTTCAATCTTCCCATCGATCCGTGCATGGCACACATGTTCCTGCCTCTGTGCGGGTCAATACGGCATGATGGGCTGCCTCCGGCAGGCAGCACGCACAGCCCAGCCGCCCGCATCACCCCGCTTGGGGTGTGCAGGGCACACGTGCCGGCCCTGGCCCGCAGCAGGGAGCGCGGACTGCCCGTGGGGCGGGGGTTGTGCCCCATAGCCTTCAGACAAACCATGCTGCGTGGCTGCCAGACTTCCCCGTGGCCTTCTGTGGCCAAAGAGGTGCATCCTCTCCTCCCTCCGCTCCTCTGCTCTGCCCACTGGGTGCAAGGGGTGGGCTGGGATCGGGGTCAAGCTGCGCCCAAATAGGTGGCACTGGGATACAAGCCCCATCCTAGGTGTGGCAGGGGCAGGGCAGGGCAGGGCAGTGAGCAGGACCACGGGCGATGTGCTGTGAATGGAGCTGGCAGGTGGGTGCAGAGGCTGGCAGAGATGCCCACTGCCCAAATGGGACGGTTCCAGCTGGGAACTCAGCTCCTGGGGCAGCACAGGCAGCTATTGCTCCAAGGATTGGCAGCTGGGAGGGCTCGGGGAGATCAGTGCTTGGAGGCTGCTTTCTCCTGGGACCCAGTGAGGCACCAGCTGGGATCAGCCCCGGCTGCAGCTTGGCAGCACATCCGGTTTCTCACTGTTCTGCACCGGAGCCTCCACCTGCGACTGGCTGAGCATGGCACACGCACACAGGGCTGGTGGGAGGAGGCAAGGAAGGCACTGCAGCGTGCCAGGAGCGGGCAGGACGGGGGACTCGCCGGTGGGTCAGGAAATTGGAATCCTCTTGGCTCACCCTGCACCCTCATGCTGCACTGGGCTGGGCGAGCAGCAGGGTCCTGGCACAGAGCCCACGCACTGCGCTCCGATGGCAGGGGGAGGCTGCGAGGGCTGGAGAAGCCAGGACTGGAATTCGAAATGATGTTGACAAATCGGAGAAATGGCCTGAAAACAATCCGATCCAATTCGAAAGGACAAGCAAGAAGAGCCGGGCTGGCTCGGGGAGCAGAAGCGCCCAGTGAGCAGCCAGAGGGCAGGGCGAGCGGATGGGCAGCGGGCAGCGTCACCACTCTCAGTGCCCAGGGCAGTCCTGGCTTGGCACACAGCGTGAGAGCTGGACCTACACAGGACACGCAGGGGGCTGTGCACACAGAAGCCAGGATTCCAGATGCCCAGCAGGCAGGCAGCTGTTGGGAAAAGCAGCCAGGAGGTAGGGAAGGGGAGGAGAAGCCTCATTGGTTCGCATGTGGAAAGGAGGAGCGGCGCTGCTCTCAGGGCAGATGAAGCTCTCACTGCCGGCCACTGCTGCCCCATGCCCGGTCCGGGATCAGCCGTCAGGAGAAATCCCCGCTAATTGGAAAGAGCGCAGAGGATGGCAATAGTAGAGCAGTGACAGAGGTGGGCTGCAGGCAGCGGGGTCCGGGCGAGAGTGGAGGCAGGGAGGCTGCAGCCTCGGACCGTATGAATGCTGTGAGAGCAGCAGGAGGGGCTTTGAGGGGTATGGGGCAGTTGGAGCTAAGCGGGGTGCCCCTCGGCTGGCCCCGACCCACAGCAGTGTGTGCGTGGGACCGATCCTGCCTGCTGCCCTCCAGCACCGTGGCGATGATTCATCCCCTCTGAGACACAGTTGCTGTCCTTTTCTATTCTCAGGCCAATCTGGGAGAGGTTTGTTTGTGATTTTCCTGCCTTGCCACCCAGCCAACAGATTGGTTATTGGCTGTGCCCCCTCCATCCGGACAGATCGTGACGCAAAGGCACCACTGAGGGTCCCCCTGTCCCCTCCCCGGCTGCCAGCACCAGTCCCGGCCATGGGAGGCAGTGGGACCGGAGCCGGCGCTGGATGCGGCCCTGCGCCCACAGGGAGCGGCTGTAGGATAATCATTAATTTCGATCTAATTGGAGGAAACGTGGCTGCGAAACCGCAGTGCCGGTTGGATCCTTCCTGTGCTCCCGTGTCCGTCTGGCGGGTCGGAGCGGGCGGCGAGCGCCTCGGCTGTGGGGAGATGTGGGATGACAGGGTGTCTGGTCCCATTATGGGAGCGGGACTGGGCATGGTCAAAACCCTCCACATGTGGGGAGCCGGTCCCCTGTTTGCAGCCATGGGTGGCATCTGCTGGGGACAGCGCATGCATCCGTAATGCAACACCCCATCAATTCGCTGACCCCGTCCGCATAAAAAACCCCATTAAACGCAACACCTTATTAAACACTTTACCCCAACAAAGTGCGATACCTTAATTAATGCAGCACCCCAATTAAGGACAACACTCCCATTCAATTTATTCCTTCATTAAGCGCAAAACCTCAATTACAAAGTCTCTTTTGTAAGCTGAGCGCACGAGTTCTCGCAAGGTGCCCTGGACACCTTTGGCTGCCTCCTGCAAACCGGTACCGGGATGCCGCAGCTTTCGGGTCCTGGCTGTGGGGGCGCATCGGGGGGCTTCTGTAGGGACTGAGGGACTGATTTGGGTGGACTGGGAGGAAAATGTCTGCCAGGGGCTCTGCATCTATGCGTGTTCCCCGTGCAGGGTGCCACCGGTTTGCTGGAGAAAGCTCCTTCGCGGTGAGGATGCCGGGGCCAGCACTGAGCTGGGACCGCCCCATTGCCGGCCCCACACAGCCCCTGCGTCCCCCCCAGCCACTTGTCACCTGCCTGGTGGTTTATAAAACTTTAAAGCTAATGGTGTAATAAACGCCAATAATGATATTGCAGCTGCACCGGGGCACCCTGGGATGAATACATTACGGGAGCTGCGGCAGTTGCGCAGGGAGGGCAGCAGCGGGACTGGGAGGTGCTCCGGCGGTGCCGCTCAGCACCGGGATGGCGTCCCAGGACGAGGCGCTGGGCAGCCCCGGGGTGCCGGGTGTACGTCCCCGTCCTCCAGCCCCTGTGCGCGGCTGCCGCTCCGTCACAGCCGCGTGGGCACAGCTGTGAGGCACCTTGTAGCCACGGGCCGTCCCCGGAGCCGTATGACAGCAGAGGGGCACGGCACAGCTGTGCGCAGGGAGGGCGAGAGCCCAGAGCCACGCTGTGCGTCCCTATCCAGCACGACTCTCCCTGCTGGGGGAGCAGGAGGGCGGTGGGCGCAGCGGGGCTGGAGCCGCACCGAGCCCATTGCTGCGGACCCCGGGCACGTCTGCGGAGCGGTGCGTCCCAGCAGGGCTGGTACCCGCAGGACACGCTCCTCCTGCTCACCCCCACCTCGGGGCCGTGGGGAGCTGGGGGAGCGTGCCCAGCCAGCGGAGCGTGAGGAGCGGCTCTTCATGCTCCGTGAGACATTGCTCAGCTGCTCCTTCGCGCTTGGCTGCGCCGGCGGGCCCTGCCCTGTGCCCTACAGCCACCGGGACCGTGACATTGCCATCGGGATAGCGGGCAGCACCCCTGGACAGAGGGCAGGAGGAGCATTGGGGTGCTGCCCGCTGCCCCACCGGCAGCTCCTGCCTCCCGCTCATCTGTCCTAAAACAACAGAGCTATAAACTGCCTCGACGCGGCATTATGGCTGAGGTTTTAAATGCACCCAAGTCAGGAATTCAAAGTTATGGGTCCCCGAACAGCCGTAGCTCAGCCACATGGTGCCCATTACGGCCCCGTGCGTGCACAGCCGCCGCGCCACGGGCAAGGGGCAGAGTTAGCGTTACCATGGGAACCATTGCTCCTGATTCCCTGACATCTGTGTGATTAAAGCCTCAACCTCCGTGGCACGGCCCCGCCAGCGCAGTGGGGGCACCCCCGTGCCCTGTGGGCCGTCAGGAGCCGCGTGCCCTTATCTCTTCTTGCCCAGAGCGATCGCTGTGGGCTCAGCACCCCACAGCGCACAGCCCTCTTCAGCTCTCTTTGTGGGGATGGGCACCCACGTGCCCCCCTGTGCTGCAACCTGGGCACCGAGCATGGGGTGTGCTGCAAGCAACGAGTGCCATGCTGCGCTGCATCCTGAGCACGGGGTGCAAACAGGAGCACCAGCACGCTGCAGGCAGCAGCAGCACGAGCACCGGCCATGCTGGAACGCCAAATGGAACAGGCACTGGGCACACCTGGAACACAGCACTGCCTGTGGAGGTGGCTGAGCGCAAGGCAAACAGGCAAACCACAGCTGGCACTGCTGCTGAAGGCGTATCAGCAGCCGCCACCCAGCGCTTTAGACACAGGGTTAGCGCTGTGCAAATAACAAACATGCCACAGGTAGTAAGCACTGAGCGCTCTGCAATTACCAGCCATCCCTGGGCATTGTGCGCCACGCACACCGCGACCACAAACACGCTGCAGGCACCAGTTTGACACGGAGGAGCCTGATAACCTGAGGGCAGCCAGGGCAGGGCATCGAGTGCTGCAAACAGCCATACGGTGTGCCAGCTTGGGGTGCTGGCCCTATGGGCGTGTGTCCCTGCCTGTCCCCACGGGAGTGACAGCCGTGCAGCAGGGCTGCCGGTGCGGCGCGTGCTGGTGCGCTCAGGGCCTGTTATTTCATTTTCACTTGTCCCATCCCATTAGCACAGCTGTCTGCCACCAGAGAAGGGAAAATTGATGCTAAACGGGATATCAATTTATCATGGAGTGTGTCACCCGCCGCACGGCTCTGCCAGCCGAGCTGCAGAGACGCGCTGCAGCAGCCAAGCAGCACCTGTAATTAACAGCTCGTCAGCCTCCCCGGCACAACGCAGCGCAGCCCGGGCACCCTCCGGCGGGTGCAACAGAGGGAATCCCAGCAGGTTCCACCCCCGGATGGGCACCAGGCAACAGCGTCACCCCCACGGCCACCCCAGTGCCAGGAGGTTGGTACGTGGGCACAACAGGGTGTTGTAGGAGGATGGGAATGTCCCTGTCCCCATACCATGTCCCCTGGCGCCTCGCTGCTGTCCCTGTGCAGAGCTGTAACTCATGGCATGTCGGTGCCCGGTGAGTAACGAGTTGGGAGCCCAGCTCCTGGATGTGAGTTACGGCCGCTGCCTGCGCACAGTGAGACATCAATCCCAGCAGGCGGCTCGGATGGAAACGGAGCATCCATCGTGCCGGGGGGTCGGGATGGGCCATCAGTCCTGGGCAGCGGGGAGCGGGCACAGCTGGCGGGCAGAAGCTGAGGACAGCCCTATCCACACGCCGTGGCCCCGGTGCAGCCCATAAGAGCAAGATCGGCACCAGCCATGCCCAGCCCGCATCCTGCAGAGCCCCGGCTGTGCGCTGCTTTGATGTTAAACACTCAGAGATGAAATGTGTGCCCTGGGGCTGGGCACCTCGCAGCGGCCGGCCGGCCAGCCTCTGGCTGCGGAGCCGTGCCAGCGCCGGGGCCGATAATTGGATGCATGTTTCTTCCAATGAGTTTGTATCATTTTTATGTAAATTTGACATTTTCCTGATGTTCTGTAATGTGCACAAAGCAAGTGCCGCTCCTGCCGTCGGCAAAGCCTATTTCCTTCCTGTCTGAAGTGCTGTGTTGATTTAAGGGCCTGCTAATACGCGCAGCCGGGCCCCCCCCCCGTGCACATGCACGCGGGCGCACGTGTCCCTCCAGCACTGATCCGTCTCCATCAGCATGACGGGCAGCACCCAGCCCCGTGCCCACCGCCCTGACCTATAGCCCCTTCTGCTGGGGCAGTGCCCTGCACCACGGGACATCAGGTTGGCAGTGGGATGGCCCTGTGGGCTCTGGGCGCCCCATCCACAGCACTGCCTGCTCGCCCCATGTCACCATGGTCCCATCCACTGGGACCCTTTCTGAGGTGCACCATCTCCAGCCTTCTCGCACCATGGAATTTTCCCCAGCTCCATCTCTGGAGCAGGCGAGCGGGTTTCAAAGGCAGCGCTGCTATTTAAAGCCCTTATTGTTCACGTCCTTGACACCGACAGCTACATCCTGCTGTCGCTCGATGCGAGCGCATCCCGGCCCGGCCAGCCAGAGGAAGGCAGCTAATGAAGAGCGAGCGCAAAGCCGCCTCTCTTTGTCCTGATCACAAAGCGGCTCCCAAACAGTCCCCGCCGGTTATTTATAGCTCCCTTCCCCGGGGCACGCCGGGAGTTTCCTGCAGACAGACACAACCCTGGCATCGCCATGCCGCCCCGGGTGCCCGGGAAGTGCTTGCAGCTGCCCCATGCCCACGTGTTCCCATTCAGGGCTGCTCTCTGGGCTGCAGCCAGATGGGTGCTTTGCTCCGACTGAGGCACGGAGAGGGGCATCCCCAGCCCAGGGAGCACATCTGGAGCACATCTGGTGCATCGTCTCCCGTACCCCTTGAGGCGTGGTGATGTGCAGTGGAGGTCTGGGTCTCCCCGTGGAGCACCAAATCACAGCCACGCAATGAAAGATGGATGCTCTCCTGTGCCATGGCGTCATTTACAGCCCCGTGGTACCAAAGATATGCCTGGCATGGGAATTTGTCTGGAAGCCATCGCACAGCACGCGGAACGGGGAGAAGTATGGGATGGGGATGGGGCTGGGGGCAGCGCCCCTCTGCCATTCATCCCCAAGTCCACAACCGCTCTGGTGCTCATTCTTCCACTGCTCTGGCCACAGGTCTCTCCTCGCCTCCTCGGGATCACCCCTTGGTGAGCAGGGCTGTGGTTTTGTGAAATATGGCCCCTATAAATCCCACTGGGTGCGAGCCATAACTCTCAATATATTTTCAAATATAGTTCAATTATTTTTCCCATATATCACGGGGAAATTGCATCGGCGAGTGGCGGCGCTAAGCAGGGAGCGCGTGGCGGGGCGGCGTTAATAGGATTGTGCATGGTATTATGCATGAGGTCGTTCAGGACACAGTGGGGAACCTCGCGTGCTCCAGAGAGACGGGAAGGAATAAATCAGGCTATTAGCCCAGCACCTTGGTCAGGTCTGCGGGGGATTAATCTCCGCAGCATGCAGGGATCCGAATGGGAACACTGCTCGGCATCCCGAGGACTGGATGCACACCTCCACCAAAGCACCAGGAGCAGCGTCATGGACCCCAAAGCGGGTCCCCAGAGGGAAGCCCGGGGTAGCGCTGGGTGTCTTGGGGCCTCTCCTGGAGAAGCCTCAACCTTGTGCTTGTGAAAGGGCCTCCTTACTCCCGCTGTGCTGCACTGGAGTGGGCGCTGCGGCTGTTCCTGCCATGCTTTGCCCTACAGGGAGCGCTTGGCCAGCAGAACCCAGGGAGCAGCCACAGCCTTCAGGATGGGCGCGTGTAATCAGTCGGGACAGGCACATTTCTGTGTGTTTGCCATGAATATTTATGCAATTTGTGCAGAGCCATCGTGCCTGGTGCAGAGATGGAGCCCAGCTTGCAAGGAGCAGGAGGACCTGGTGGCATCTGTCCATAGCACTGGTATTTTGGGATGCATGGAATCACTCCAGGAGCCACCAGCGCCTATTTGGAGCAATAGGCTCCCCCAGCAAACTGGTTTTCTGGTGCTTGGCAGGGTGGGATAAGGCCACGATTTGGTGACAAACCACCGCATGCCCAGTGAGCAGCAAGCGTCCACGATTCACATCTCCCCACCCATCCTTCTTCTCCCCACTCCTAGTCACACATTCACCCCCCATGCATGGTGGTGGGGGTTCCCAAACCGGAGGCTGCTGCTCTGGACCCCTGCCAGGGGGTGTCCAGGGTGGGACGGAGCTGCTGGCCCCGCTGTGAGGACATGGGTGCCCCCATAGCGCTGGCAGAGCTGGATCAAGCAGCGAGTGCAGGTGAGGTTTACAGTAACGGGAAAAACAAATTATTAATCATGAGAGCAGCCCCAGCCGGGCTGTCAGGGCCGCATGGGCTCATGAATATTCAGCATCGGGCTGAGCACTAAATCTCATTTAAATGTCAGGGACCATTAGGCAGACAGGGAGGGGGCTGGGATGGCAGCTCGCCACTCAGTGCCCAGCCCCGCACAGCCGGCAGGACAGTCCCAATGGGACACGGCCACCTGGGGACCTGGCACCTCATGGCCCCATGGCTGGCAGCTGGGTGCCCTGAGCCCAGTGCCCAGGCTCACCTTGGGGTGCCTGAGACCCCTGGGCACGCTGAGCACAACAAAGCACCTTCTGAGGGCTGATGGCCACCGGAAACTTGCACCGAGGACCCAGCAAGCCCTGTGCCTGTGGTGGCAGTAGGGGGAGCATGCCTGGGCGCTGCCTCCCTCTGCGCTGGCACTCACGCGCTCTCCAGCTCAGCAGGGGCCTGGCAATTACATGGATACGTTTAAGCTCTTAATCCTACTGAAGATTATTCCAAGGTCGGGGCGCCAGGCAGGTCCCCACGCTGCCAGGCTGTGGTGCATCCCTGCTGCCACCTGCCGGGATGGGACACTGGCACCACAGTGCCTGGCAGCTCTCCCCACACCCGGACCACCCATGGCATGGCCGTGAGCCGATGGGCATCCCCCAAGGGTCTTCTGGCATGGGAGCCCAGTATGGGTCAGCCCTGGCTCTGCCACCATGGGGTATCCCATGGCCTGTGCTGCGAGTGTGGGCAGCAAGGGGCTGTGCCATGCGTGCCAAATAGAGAATACACCTCCAGGAGGCAGAGGAGGCACCTGGGTTGTCTGGGATTCCCCTCCCTGAAATGGGTCTGTTGCTTTCCCCACAGGACACGTGTCCCCTTGTCCCCATGCTGCCCAGCCACGCTGCAGCAGGGCCATCCTGCACAAAGGCACAATGCCAACGCAGCCCCGTTCCCCCTCTGCACACATCCTGCGGCACCGCCTGTGCCCCAAACTGCCGCATCTCCTCCTGCTGCCAGTTGGGGAAGGTAAAAAAATAAATATATATATATATATTAATGATTATTACAAAGAGCTAAAGCGGAATTGCAAATGTTATTTCTCCGGTAGATGGATGATAGCGGGGTGGATGATAGATAGCTGGATGGATGGATCGCTCTCCCTCCAAGCTGTAACCCCCTTCCAATCGCTCCCTCCGGAGTGCTGCTGTCACCTTGTCTCTGCTCAGAAGGGCTTTTACTGGCTCACTGGGGGATGCACGAGAACAGGTTATTAATACACGGAGAGGGGGATGGAATCCATTTGACTTGAAAATAGCTGAGAAACTGAGCTGCACTTTTAAAATCTGCTTTTAATCAGAAGGAAAAGAAGAGAAGTTTGAACAATTAGGGAGTAATGAAGAGCTTTAGAAAAAAAAAATGCTCTCTGAAGATGAGCTAAGATTTTTACAGCACTTTGAGAATTTAAAGAGCTACGCTGGTATCGAGCAAAATGATACAAACACTCCACGTGATAACTGCACACGGTGGTACCGGCAGTGAGAGCTGCAGCCTGGGTGTCCAGGTGAAGAGCAGGGCAGGAGCCCCAGTGGGTTCCTGGGGGGGAAAGGGAGGCGGTGGGGAGCCATGCCGCCGGCTCACACCGGGCACGGGGAGAGCTGAAAGCCACTGGCACAGGCAGGAGGCCACAATGGCAAATGTGGGGAGCCGGGGATGCTGGGGGTGGAGCAGGGACTGCCAGTGGCACGTCCCTGGAAAAGCATCATTGTCACTCAGCCCACACTCAGCCCGGTGCCAGGTCCTGGGGAAGCCCTGGGCTGCCCCGCGCTCCCGTGGCTGCGCCCTGCCAAGGGCCCGTGACGGGAGCCGAGCGCGGGGGCTGCACAGCCGCTCGCAGCAGCAGCTGGGTAATTTTCATGCTAAGTGAAAAGTAAAGTGCACAGACTCTTTATTAGAGCGAGCACGGTGCGGGGAACAATGAAGGCAGTGATGATCGTTAACTTTCTAATCGGAGGAGAAAAGTCCTCAATGCAATTTTTATGGTAATAACATCGACACTAAAGATAATTGCTCCCCGCGTCGCGCTTAGCGCTGGGAAACTGTTTGGGAAAAAAACATTAATTTGCAGGAACTGAGCCAAAGTTTCCTTAAGGCAGCTGTTCCTGGTGCCACCCTACCCCCAGCCCTGCCCGACGGCCGACCCTGAGCCCCGCGCTGCCACAGGGCCGTGCTGGAGCCCGAGCACCGCAGTGGTGATGGGAGACAGTGATGGAGGAGCATCAAGGTGACGACGCGCCGGCGCTGCGGTGTGGGGACGTGGGGCTGCCCCATAGGCGGAGAGGGATGGGAGCCTGCGCTCCCCGGGGAATAATAAGCGCGGGAGGAATTACAGCCAGGTGACATTTTAACGAGCTGGCGTCCCGCGCGGCATTAATATTCCATGGGCTGCAATTCCCCAGCGGGCGTTTGAGAGATGAAAAAAAAAAAAATTAAAAAAAAAAAAGTCCCCGAGCCCGGTGAAATCAAATAAATAAATCTCTGCCGGAGCGCGGCGTCTCCCCCGCCCCTGCGCTGTGATTTCCCCTGTGATCCCATAACGCGCAGCAAGCAATCGGCGCGGCTCCCAGCGCGGCGGTGCGGTGATTTATCCCGGGCGAGAGCGGGGGCCCGGGGATGATGCATGGGGCAGGGGCAGAGGTGGCGGCGGGGGGAGGCGGGAGAGCGTGGCGCGCACACGGGGCTACCGCTCAATCCTAAATTAATTGTAATATTTGACAAATCAGATGTACTTAGGTGAGCCGTGGGCCGTGCGAGGGAGATTGATGAGGGGTCTGGGCTGGCGGTTGCTGCTGGTGCTCGCCGCTGACCAAATGCCGTGGCTCCAGCACCGATCGCCCTCCGTGGGGTGGGAGCAGCCCCTGTGTCCGAGTGTTGGTTGGGGTGATGGTAGCAAGAAAAGCGCCCCATCCTCTGCATCCTGGCTCCTTGGGATGGCCGTGCGATAGGCGCTTGGCTCTGCACCGGGGTCCCCCCTCCCCACGTCCATGCGATGCCACCCAGAGGTGGCACACCGCTCCCCGGAGGCTCCTCCCCACATAGTGCTGGAGCTGCTCCCCAGGGTTTCAGGGTGGTGAGAAATCCACAGACTGACAGCCCGTGAGATGGAGGTGCTCCCTGGTCGGGGTGCGCGCAGCCATTCCCCGCAGGGTCATTTCGGTAACAGCTCCGCCAGCCAGCACGGAGATTCATGGGCCCTGTGAGGTGACAGCAAGCCTGATAGGTTTTAAGACAGCAACATGCCCTGAATCTGCAAAGTGGCAGAGCAGGGAATCCACCGCGTGCACAGCCTTCAGGGACGTGGCGACCACAGTGCTGGGCCACCAGGGGTGGATGGAGAGGCATCGGCACCCCAGCGTGCCTTTGGGTCTGTGGCGCGCCATGTGCCCCCAACTGCAGCGGTGCCAGCCCCGGTGACAAATGGCACGTGGGAAGGCGGAGGCACCGGATGGTGGGTGCCGTGCCACTGCTCCAGCTTTCATCAGAAGCGTATGCTGTAGTAAAATATCTACATTTGGGAGCAGAGATTTCCAGGGATCTGAGAACACTGCGCTGATAATTAAACATCTGTTCTGCATTTGTCTGCCTGCCTCGCTCCATCCC
>PPHD01001194.1:14052-34247 GCA_002909625.1 Bambusicola thoracicus | reverse complement strand
CCCCGGGGCTCACACCTCGGGCAGCTCCTCCGGTCCTCTCCACGCATCACCAGCCACTGCTCGTCCATGCGCAGCCCCCTGGGCTGAGCGAGCAGCTGCCACCGCCAACCTGCAGCCAGGAGAGCATCAAAACAACCTCCGAATTGATCCCCGAGACTCTCCTGCAAGCCCCAGTCACGTCCTGTGAGGAGCAAGCGTCCGCTCTAGTTACTGTCTCCTAGGAGAGCTCTGGGGACTTCAGGCTGTCACAGGATGAGCGGCCCCAAACATGACATCTCCATGGAGCCCAGGGTACGGCAGGCAGGGANGGCTGCGGGTGCGTGGCGTCGCACCCTTCACTGCTCCCTGCTCACCACCTGCAGGGCCACGGGTGCTGCAGGCCATCGTCCTGGGCTTTGCTCCCCGGGCTCAGCAGCTTTGCCCCCAACCTTGCAGTGCTGCAGAGCCCACGGCCCACCCCGGGGCTCACACCTCGGGCAGCTCCTCCGGTCCTCTCCACGCATCACCAGCCACTGCTCGTCCATGCGCAGCCCCCTGGGCTGAGCGAGCAGCTGCCACCGCCAACCTGCAGCCAGGAGAGCATCAAAACAACCTCCGAATTGATCCCCGAGACTCTCCTGCAAGCCCCAGTCACGTCCTGTGAGGAGCAAGCGTCCGCTCTAGTTACTGTCTCCTAGGAGAGCTCTGGGGACTTCAGGCTGTCACAGGATGAGCGGCCCCAAACATGACATCTCCATGGAGCCCAGGGTACGGCAGGCAGGGACACGGCACCACTGAGCAGATGGCACCCAGCCAGATCGATGGGAGCCGTGCTGGGCTCCAACGCACTGCGGGTGCTGGGGTGGGGACAGCCACGTGCCCACGGCCCCGAGGTGCTCCGTTGTCCCCCGTCTGCCCCCTGCCCTGGTGTCCCGGTGTTTGTCACACCTGTCACCGTGACAAGGGAGAGATTAGAGCCGCCCTGAGCCGCTGCTTCATATTCATGAAACTTCAAAGCATCTTCACCAAACCTAATCCTCCGCACAGCACCCTGCCAGCAGCCCTCGCTGGGCTGGGAGTGCTGCCGGCGGCCACACAGCTCGGCTCAGGACACGAGATGACACCCGGTGCCATGGGGCGCTGTGCCGTGCCCCCATGCTTGGCCACAGCACAGGGCGATGGGCTGCGTGCCTGGTGCCAGGCTGCCAGGCGGGGAGCGCGGGGCCTGGCGGAGGGCGGGCAGCACGGCCCCCACGGAGCCGTCTCCTCCAGATGGCGAAGGCCATTAGAGCCGCTCTCGTGCGCACGGAGCCATAAAGTTTATGGGCCTCATCATTTAGCTGTAATGGAAATAGTTAAATCTGTCTCTGTTTAAGCAAACTGTGCCCTCGTGGGAGCTCTTGGTGCCATGTGCCGGTGGCTGGGGGGCTCCGGGCGCTCCTTCCCGCTGCCCTCATCTTCCGCCTACCCTGACACGTGGCTGCTGATCCCAATGCCTATGGTGCCCTACAGGCAGGGGCTCAGCTCCGCGCTGTGTTCAGCCCCCCCATCCCCACATCCCACCCCGGTTATGGAGAGCCCCCCCAGCCCGGCAGTCCCCCCACCCACTGTGCTCAGCTGCGGTATCTGTGGGAGCTACCCCCTCCCCAGCAAGCAAAGCGTGATTAATTACAGAGTAAGTCATTAATATTCACAGCTAATTAAAGATCCTTATCATGAATAATGGAGCTCTGACTCCAAATTATGGGACACGGATGGAGGAGGTTGGGGGGGAGAACGCAGTGGGGCTGCGGAGGGGTACAGCTGTGGTGTAGGGGCACACGGGGAGCAGAGGTACCATCACAGGGGCCTGGGCAGTGGTGGTGGACGGGGATACCTGGGCATGTGGAGCTCTGGTGGGGCATGCAGGGCTGGGATGCAGGACGGTGGGGATGGGGCAGGCATGGGATCCAAGTTGGGGCCACGTGGTCCCCACGGAGCATCCAGAGGGGAGGGCAGCGGCACTTTGCCTCAGCTCCTGTTATACAAATGAAAGGTTTTTAGTGGGAAAGACTCTGGGAGAGTAATACATCTCCCATATTGATCGCAGGCCAGGGACCAAGGCACGGCTTAAACAGTAATTGATTTCTAGCCGCCGAGATGTGTTGGGGAGCATTGATTTAACAGCACTGCAGACACACTGCTACTAATCTGATTAAAGTATTTAGCAGAAATGTTATTCTTTAAAAAAAAAACAGAGGGAGGTGATGGTGCTGCCTGGGGCCAGGGGGCCGAGCTGGGGTGGCAAAGCCAGGGTGCGTGGTCCTGCTGCAGCCCTGCACCGTTATGGGGTGGCTGTGTCCCTTCCGTCCCCGTGGCAGTGGCACACATCTGCAGCCAGCTGTGTCAAGGGCACGTGTAGAAGGAGTGGGCAGCACGTGCGTGAGCAATGAGCTCCAGAGAGAGCGTGGGCCCGCAGCCAGGGCCATAGCATGGATGGTGCTCCCAGCATCCATCCCAGCTCCATGAGGGGCAGCAGCTTTAGGGAGGATGGGGTGTGGGGTGGGCAGCACCCCTCAGTGCCATTCCTGTCACACCCATCAGCCCAGTTAATTAACACACGGTATCAAACAAATAAATTATTCCTGCTTCCTATTGATTCTAATTTACTGGCCCCTGGAGAGCCCGGGCTCGTTTATCCCACCTGTCACCCCTGCTTAGCAGCTGCTCTAACACCTGCCCCGCTCCCAACACCTTTCCCGCTCCCCTGCCTGGGGCAGAGCCGCCTGTCCAGGTCTGTGCCCTGTGTTGCTGCCCCTCCTGGACACCCAGCCTGTAGCCCTGCCTCTGTCCCCGGCCACCCCCTGCCTCCCAGCAGCGCAGCAGTCGGGTTCTCCTGCATCCTAGGGAGTCCCAGCGCTGCCCACACACCTCCTCTGCCGTCTGCCCTTTGGTGCCAGCCTGATCAAAGCAGCGCTCCTCCCTGCTCCCGCCCTGTATTGACGCTGGATTGATCCATCGACCTGCTCAGCTGCTGACTGCACAGCTCCGTGCTCCTGGACTGCTTGTTTGGGAGATCCCAGGGAGGAACAGCACCCAGCTCCTGCATGTGGCCAGTGCTGGAGTGCTTTAGTGCTGTCCCAGGGTGATCTGGGCAGCGGCTTGCAAGCAGGGCTTGGGTGCTCCCAGCCCAGCGCTGGCCTCACCTCAACTCAGCAAAGCAACCAGGCGTGCTTTAACAGGGGGAGCTGGAAGCTGGCCAGGGACGTGGCACAGGGTCGCTGACCCAGCATGCGTGCCTGCTGCTGCTCCACACACCAGCGCTCCCGAGAGCTGACACCCACCCAGGCCAGCAGCCAGCAGCAGGCTGCCCAAGCCTGCCTTCAGCCTTTATCCCAGGCAACCAACAGAGCAGCAGAGAGCTGGGCATCTTGCTTGGCGACACCCATTTACCCAGCCAACCCACGTGTGCTGAGTCCTGCTCTCCAAAACCTGCTCCCTACACCCTGGCAGCGCCCATATTCCAGGAGCTTTCCACCTCGCCCTGCAGATGGACAGCATCATGGGGTGCTCATCATGGGGTACCCATTATGGAGTGCCCACTGCAGGGTGCCCATCGTGGGGTGTTCATCATAAGGTGCTCATCATGGGGTATCCATAATGGAGTGCTCATTGCAGGGTGTCCAACGTGGGGTGCCCATTGTGGGGTGCTCACCATGGGGTGCCCACTGTAGGGTGCAGCTTGGCACGGCCCCACTGGCAGCACAGCGGGCGCGTAGGAGGAGCGCTGGCAGAGCGGCAGCCGGGAGATAAGCTCCCCTCTCATCCTCATTGTGTGTGACGGGAGGGAGATTTATGGCTCCAAGCTGCGATTTGTGCGCGGCTCAAGCACACGGTATTGATCACTCCTGGTTGCTCCCGCTGCTCCCTCACCTCGCAGCCCCTCCTGCCTCAGCCCTGCCATTAACTCTTCCTGCCCTGGGGGATGGGGCCACCCTGGGCTCTGGGCAGGGGTAGGTTGGTAGGGCTGGGGGTGAGGACATCCCTTGGCAGTGAGCGAGGTGCAGAGGCAGGGCTGTGGGCAAGCAGTGGCCTGTGGTGCCAAGGGGATGGATATGGCGGGCAGTGATAAGGGGACAGATCGGAGGGGATGGGGCACAGTGCCATGGTGCGGCACCCGGAGCAGTGCTGAGCACACAGGGATGGCAGGTGGTGAAAAAGGGATGAGACCAGCAGATGGAGCGTGATGGCCTTGGGCAGCCAAGGGCGCGGGGATAGCAGGGAGCAGCCCCTGGGCCAGTGGACAGGCCGGTGCCATGGGGCTGGGGATGGGGGCAGCTCTGTGGGCTGGGGAGGGGATGGGGATGGGGACTGCGGGTGCCTCTGCAGCAGCGGCAGGAAATGATGTGTGAAATGAAGAGTTCCTGCCCAGTGCCCAGAGGGAGCGAGCAGCATACTGAGCAGGAGCTGGGGCTGGGGAGGGGGGAGGCACAGCGGGGTGCACGGTGAGAGGGTCCCCTCTGCACTACAAAGGGGCCCTGAAGGGGGGAGGACTGCACTGCAGCATGGGGCTGAGCCCCTCCTAGAGTGGAGGTGGGAGAGGGGCTCTTAGCATTGGTGACTGCTTTGAGGACCCCCAGAGTGGAGGTTTGGGGGGCACAGCCCTGCTAGATAAAGCCCTTGCCCCCCCTTTCCCTTCACCCTCTCCCCGCACGCTGGTTTCCTGCTGCTCCACGGAGATAATTAAATCTGCTATTTCGGCAGGTTCCGCATCCCCTGCCAGGCGGATCCGTAATCAGAGCCAGAGTGCCCGGGGCTCCCCCACCTGCACCCCCTCCCCGCCTCCCCACCGCCCACATCAGCCCTGCTCCGGGCACCTCGTCCAGCCTCCCCCAGCCTGCTCCTTGCCTGGCAGCACCCTCGGGGGTGGACACCCATGAGCACCCACGGGAGGACAACACGCTTCTCTCTGGTGCTGGTCTCATCCCCTCATCTCCAGGTGCCCCACACTGTCTCCTCTGCAGGGCTTGGCACCGGGGCTGGGGGGATCAGCCCCAGCTCCCCATCCATCCCTGCTCCTGACTTTATCTCGGCAACCGGGGACGCTTTAAATAATTCACCAGCATGAGCTCCGGCACAGCTGCTGCCGCAGGCACCGGGTGTGCAGAGCCAGGCAGCGCCTGGGTGGCAGAGATAGCGGTGCGTCCCTGCCAGCACCCTGCATCATGCCTGGGCTGCCCCCTGCCTGATGGCACCTCTGGCTGCGGGGGAGGCACCGGCAGAGGTGGAGCTTGGTGCAGGGATGCCCATGCCCAGCCCCGTGCCATGCTCCCAGCCTGGCTGGCACTCAAAATCACCTGCGTCCTTCCTCCCAACCTCCTGCGCAGGACCTACGATTGATTGCTGAGGGATCCTGTTGTTAAGCAGGCAGCTCCGGCTGTAAATTTGAATCAATAATTTAAGGGGGTAGAGCTATTAATAGAACATTAAAATATCTGCCGTTGGCTGAGGCGGGAAGGTTGGAGTGAAGGTCAGGTGACCAGGTGACATGGGACACGGCCTGCAGAGGGACAGCGCGTGGCATGCAGTAGCGTGGCTGTGCATGGCAAGGTGATGCCCTGTGCTGGCATCCCGCATGGCATGAGCATCCCTCACCCACGCTGGAAGCTCAGAGCTGCACTCAGCATCGCACCACCGAGCAGCCTGGCCTCACCACCAAAATGCCAGGTCATGACCACAAGTAGGAAGGGTTAATGGCTCTGAAAGCGGAGCCTCCCCCTGCTCCCTGACCGCCGTGTTTTACAGGCCGGAGCTATTAATGGGAAATGTTCCCATCAGCACCATTGATCCCCTTGTTTACAGCCCCGTAATCCTCACTCTGTTGACTCAGGAGCAAGGAGGAGAAGGGGAGGAGATGGCATCGCCACTGCCCTGCCTGCACCCCGCCTCACCCCAGGCTCTGCAGCACCCATCAGTGCACTGGAGATGGAGCAGGGTGAATGGACGGGGGCACCGGAGCACGAGTGCGCAGGGCCACGCAGAGTCTTCCTGGTGCCCGCCAGCTGCCTGGCACCTGGTGGTGGGCCCCGCGCAGCAGCACCACTTTGTTCTCATTAGCGCAACGAGCGGAGCCGTCACGGCGAATTAGGGACCCTCCCGCCACGCAGCGCTGCATCTGCTGTGCCGGCAGCGGGGAGTGTGGAGTAGCGGCTGTGGTGGGCACTGCGGCCAAGGGACAGCTGCAATTCTCATCCCATCCCTGCTGGGCTTTGATCCACGCAGGGTGACCCCAAGCCGCGCTCCCCACTCCGTCCCCTTCCCCCAGCCTGGCTCTGGCTCACCAGGGGTCCCTCATCACCCAGAGGTGCCCCATGCCTGCCCCCATCTGCCCCCCGCCATGGCACTCACGGTCTGGAAATCATTGCTGGAGCACTCCCTGCCTCCAAATGTGCAGCGCACCAGCATCTCGCCCAGCTCCAGCCGATGGCTCACGCGCTCCACGAACTCCACAAAGTCGAAGGGGCGGCTCTTCTCCTCCTCGTTCAGGTCCAACTTGCCCCGCAGGACCGCCAGCACATCCCGCTCCATGCCCTCATGCATCAGGGGCCGGCCCGCCCCGTCCAGCAGCCCCAACATCTCCCCTGCCCAGTACAGGTCGTGGCCGGAGAGCCGCGAGAAGCGTGCAGGGTTGAGGTTGCAGAGCGTGACGGCGGGGAAGGTCTTGTTGTGGGCCACCTCCTCCTCCAGCTGGGTGCTGTGCGGGTACTGGAAGTACAAGCCCACGCACTTGGTGTAGACGTGGATGAGGAGGGCGAGCGAGCCGAGGAAGGCCAGCAGCCACAGCAGATTGCGGACAGTGTAGCGGCGGTGCTGGAAGATATGCTGGATGCCATGCAGTGTGGAGCGCCGCGAGAACTCCTCCAGGCTCCACGGGCGCCGCCGTGGGACCGCAGCATCGTCCTTCAGCTGGGCACAATGCACCGGGAGCCCGGAGGGGCAGCCTTCCGGGTGAAGGGGTGCTGAGGGCCAGGGGGGTGCCCAGGGGCGCAGAGGAGGCCCCCGAGGCTCCTCCAGCCACATGCTGAGCTGTGAGTGCAATGGAGGAGCTGGAGTGCCAGGCAGCATAATGCTGCGCCCTGACAAAGTGGGGAGAGCAGGAAGCTCTCTAAGTGCAGAGACCACAGACGTACTTAACGATGGAGCCAGAAACTAAAGCAGCCCTGGAAACCATGGGCATTCTCATCCGTCCCCTGAGAGCCCAGCAATTAGCCCTGCTTCCTTCCCCCATCTCCGTGCACTTAGCACAGGCTCTGCAGGGAGGCACAGAGGTGCCTGGGCAGGGTTGCATCAGCTCTGGCGTGGAGAGAGATGCATGGAAGTGCAGTGTCCCCTATGGAGGTAGCCCTTAGAAGCCTCAGCTCTGCCCCAGCCTCACCAGAGCAGAGTTCCAAGACACCAGGCTGCATCACCCATTGCCACCCTTGTCACATTTCTGCACCTTTAGGCTCAGCCGCAGTCTGTCAGAGGCCATGGGGGCCAGGATGCCCAGGCATGGGGCTGGGTTCTCTCCTGCAGCAGCTCAGCCCTGGCCTGGAACCCAGCGGCAGAACAGCCCTGTGAGTGGTGGGGTTCATGGTGGCTCAGCCATGGCCCTGTGGTGCCGGCCCTGCCCGGCTGCGCTCCCATGGCCCGTGCTCCCCTGCACAGCTCTAAATCCATTAGCTTTGCATAATTAGATTTTTCTCAATTACCAGATTATGATAATTAACAGCTCATTTGGAGGAGGCAGTGCCTAATCCCGGCATCACGCCTGGCTCAGATCCAGCCCAGCTCACGAGGGCGCAGGGATGGCAGCGACACGGGCACGCGGCAGCACTGGGAGCTGTGCCGGAGCAGGCAGCCTGCAGGATGCTCCAGCATCCCGTGTGCCAATACCCAAATTCTGCCTATCTGTGTGGACCAGCCAGCCTGGCCAGAGAGGTCGATGCTGCAGGCAGAACGGTCCCCAAAAATGAGAGCCCACGTGAGGACAGCATCTATCAGTGATGGTTCTAGAAGAGGCTGCGCACCCGAGTAGCTCCAGAGATGCAGAAAGCATCTTGCACCACCTCCTGCAGCCAGCTGCCAAGGGAAACCACAGGAGAGGTTTGCCTCATGGGCTGGGCTGCAGTCATTAAGGGGGGTTGTTAATGAACTTTCCAAGTCAATAATGTTGCCGAGGAAGGATGGGAGAGCAGGGTAGAGGGAGGTGGCAGCCGGGGAGGTACCAATCTTTATCATGGGAAGGCAGGGCAGTCAAGGCAATTACTGCCCATCAACAGAGCTTCATCCCTAGTAAAAGAGTAGAACAAATATTGAGAGAAAAATGCTTCTGAGGACCTCGAGGGCAGGGGAATGGGGAGCAATAAAGATGTTCTCGGAGCTCACATGGAATAAATCTGCCCAGTCTGACTTGATTGCCTTTTTTGGGTAAAATTGCTAAATGAATCGATGGAGAGGAGACAAGAGGTGTGATATATCTGGTTTTTATTAAAGCGTTTGATGTAGCGTCTCATGGAATCGGTTCCAATTGGCGGGGACGGCCATCCCTCGCCCACAGGAGCAGGGGGACGGGGCAGCCCTGCGGTGCAGGTGCATAGAGAGCGTGGTGGCATCGACCTCTGAATGCGCCAATGCCCCTGCTGTCACCCGGGATGCTCAGGGCGGGTTTCTCTCCCTTGTGCCGGAGCAGCCCTCAGTTTTGGGGAAGCGGAGGAAGCTGTTCAATGAGGCACATCCACAGCAGTGCCGGGAGCAGCATCTGCCTGTCCTGCTATCTCCTCTCTCCTCGCTGCCCGGCTTCTCCCAGCGCCAGGCTCTTCCCCCTCCTCCCGCTGATGCTAATCCCCTAATCTGTGCAAAGCAACAATTTCCTGCGTGGCACGGTGTCTGCCTCTCACAGGCCCAGACAGCTGAGATCTGCATTCCTCCCCTTCCGAACGCCAGCTCCCTTATCAGCAGCAGGTATCGGGTGAGCCAGGCACCACCTACCTCCGATAAACCCATGTTTTATTGCGTCCCATTTCCATTTTATCTCCAAGCCAGCAATTATCGCCCATCTCACAACACGCTGTGCTGCGCGCGGGGCGCAGCGGGGCGAGCTCCTGTTTTGCAGGCAGCCCTGGACCACAGTGTCGCATTGGAGGGGTCGGGGGCAGCGGCGGTGCCATGGGGTGAAGCTCACTGCTCACCGCCGCCCCATCCCTCTAACTTCGCGCCACGGAGGCGGCGATGGGTTCTCTCCCCATGAGCCAGATGTGTTGCACGGAGCATAAACACCCGCACCAGTTGTGCTCCTCGGTGTGAAGGCATCAGATGTCTGCGTTAAAACAAAGCTCTCCACTTAATTACTCAGGCTGATAATTCAGCACGTGGAGGCGGCTCTGGCTGAGAGCAGAGGGCTGGATCACAGCTGGGACTGGAGAGGCTTGGAGTGCACATTAATCCTGGCTCTCACAGCCCTGATTAACGGTGCTGGAAACCTGCCCACCCCGCTCAGCCGTGAGGGAAGGCTCCATCCACCGCACCCCACCGCTGCCCCGGCAGAGGGACCCCTTCGCCCCTTGTGCTGATGGCTGCCCACCCAAAGGATCTCAGCATCTTCAGAGGGACCACAGCAATGCTGCATCGCCCGGATGCACCCGCACCAGCAAACAGCTCCTGCAACCTCACCTTGCGCCAGGGCTGGTGGCTGGGCCGGAGGCTGCAGACAGGCTGCACCGTCCCCGTGGGGCCCCAAGGGTTAAGCTGTCATGTATTCAGGGCCACGCGCTGGCCAGGAATTACACTTTTATCGGCATGCGGTGCTGCCGCCGCTTGAATTGGGACTGGGAACTCTATTTCCGAGCTCACCCAAATTATTCTCCAAGAGATAAAGCGCGGTGCAGAGCAGCGCCGGCACTTCATTAACATTCCCCAGCCCATTCAGCTTTAAACGAAGATTGCCTGCCTCGGAAAATGATAAAATTGAACATGTGAAGCAGGGCATTATGTTCCATCAGCCGATATTATTTCCCACGCAGGGGCCGAGCAGAGGCACAAACAGCTATTTATGCAGCGCCTGGCCGAGCCGCAGAGCCGGCAGGGGTGGGTGGCGGGTGCGCCCTGCCTGGCCACCAGCATCAGAAGGTCTCCCCGTTGTGTCCCTTGTAATTGGGCTTGGGTGTCCTCGGGGCTGGTCCTGCTGCTCCACGCACTGGGCCGTGGCACGTGGGTGAGGAAGGGGCTTAGCAGTGGAGGTCCCAGCTCCCCGGTGTGTCAAACCGGAGGCTTCCCAGCCTGCTGCCCGGCCCCAGGGGATGCGGTGGCCGTGGCAAAGCCACCCCGGGGGGACAAACAGCCCTGCGTTCCCTGCTAGGGCCGAGCGGAGAGGATCCTGGGGCCGCAATTGGATTTTGCTCAGCCACGCCGAGCCTATTGATCTGGCAGTAATTAAAGTCGCTCCAAACCCTGACTCATATTCAACCTTGGGAGGAAGGAGATCCTTGGAGAAGCACTCTCTGCTCCCCACCTGCCAGTTCAGCACCCACTGTGGCGGTGCTGGGGCTGCCCTGGGACAGCTCTGTGCCCATGGGGGGACCCTGCCCCACACCACCTGCTCCCGGGGCTCTGCTCTAAGCCCTGCACATCTGGGCCCTACACAATGAGCCCATGCTGGTCCCTCTTTGGGTCTCTAAGTCATCGTGCGATGTGGGGTGCGACCTGCCTTGTCTCCCACCTCCCTCCCTTTTCAGTGCCTGGAGGTAATGGGGTGCTAGGGGTGCAAAGAGGTAGCTGGGGAGGTGCGAGGGCAGGTGAGATCCAGCCAGTGTATGTGTGTGTGCGTGTGCACGGGGCCCCCCGGCATGCCAAGCCCTGCCGCCAGCCCTGCTGCTATTCCCGGCATTCGCAGCAGGTCGGGACAGGCATCAAGGAGGGGTGGCTGCCATTCACCGGGGGCCCCACCAACCCGCTCAGAGCCCCCGTGGGAGCTCAGGGCCAGAGGGACTGGGGGCTCTGTCAGGGAGGGTGCACGGGGCGGGGGTCCTGGGGGGTACAGCATCCCAGCGGGCCCGGGCAGCAGCCGGGCTTTGCGGCAGGTAAGTGGCTCCATCTGCAGGACACAGCCCCGCCAGGAGCCCCGAAGCCGGGGGAGCCGCGAGCCATCGGGGCTGCGAGAGGCGGGGCCGGGCCGGGCTCCACCCCGGCCCCCGGCCCACATAGGCCGACAAGGAGTGCCCCTCGCTCCCCAGAGCCTGCGCTGTCCCGGGGCCGTGGGGCGGAGCGCGGTTGCAACGGCGGAGGAGGGTGGGGGGTGCGCGGTGCTTCCCGTCTGTCCGTCCCGTCTATCCGCTCGTCGGGGTACGATGCTGCGGCGGCGCTGCGGTCAGCTGCTGGCCCAGCTGGAGCGGGCACGGCAGCTGCTGGAGCTGGACGGCCACCTGGAGGAAGGTGGGTGTGTGGGGCATCTCCGTGGGGGGCTCTGGGGGCGGCCTGCAGCTCGGTTTGCCACCCACTGTTGTTACCCGCAGACTTCATCCGCGTCGTGCGCAGCTTCGAGGCGACACGCCAGTGGTGCTGCTGGCTGGAGAAGGACGGGCAGTGTGCCCGCGAGCAGCTGGCCCGTGCCGAGGCTGAGCGGGCAGCGCTGGAGGTGAAGCTGAAGCACGCCCGCAACCAGGTGGAGGTGGAGATGAAGAAGCGGCACCGTGCAGAGGCTGAGCTGGAGAAGCAGGTGTGCTGGGCTGGCAGCTGGCACGCCCCCGGGGTGCTGGGAGCGCTTGCCTCATGCCACCCTGTTTGGGTCACAGGAGCGCAGGATGCAGTTGGTCCTCGAGCTGCTGATGCAGGGGCCGTGGGGCAGTGGGGAGCAGTGCTCTGTTCTCAGCACCTTAGCTGGATGGCGTCTGGGGACAGCCCTGGCGGCAGGCAGGAGGTGAGCGAGGCTGGGGGCACCGGGCAAGGCTTGGGGGTGCCTCAGCCGTGCTGACGCCAAGCTCTTTCTGCAGGTCGTCTGCGGTGGATGAGTCGTGTCAGTCCCTCCTGTCCCACTCAGACATCAGCTATGACCGCACTGAGGATGATGTGGTGAGGAGTGACCTGGGGGAACCTCAGGAACTGCCCATGTTGATGGGCAGAGCTCGGGTGCTGGGGTGCTGTCTGGCCCGGCCAACTCCGGCACCTCTGCTGCCTTTCAGGACGTTGACATGATGGTGGTGCGGGCTCTGAAGCGCAAGGCCCAGGAGAGACAGGTATGTAGGAGGGATGCTGGGCCGTGGTAGCTCCCAACCCTGCACAGAGGGCTGTGAGGAACCCGGCAGGGGGTTAATGTATTGCTGCTGGGCTGGGAGCGCCGTCTCTTAGCAAACCTCTGCAATCAATAGAAACTCCATTACCTTGTGCTGTGGCCCAGCTGGGCTCCTCAATAATTCATCCCCACGTGTGGGCATCCCATGTGCTGCTCTGCATTGCAGCCCTGGCCTGGGCTCCTGCTGCCTGGGTCTGGGTTCCTATGTGGCTGCTGTGGGGTCTGGATGCAGCCACCTTTTCTGGGGCAGAAACCACTGCATCTGGGTGCTTGGTGGGCAGTCAGGGAGAGGTTCCCTCTCCTCTTCATCAGTCCTTCTGTTCTGTCCCCAGCGGCTGTCCCTGGCCCCTCAGGTTGGCCCCGTGGTTGCGACGAAGCGGCACCGTTCTTCTGTGGCACCCTCCAGCACTGTGAGTGGAGACCCCCGGGGCTGGGCAGCGGGCTGAGCACAGCCTGTGGGGTTGCAGCCAGGCATCTCCTCACTGCCCCCGCCTCACAGGAGAGCATTCCCCCTGCAACCCGTCCTGCTGAGGTCCTGGAGTCTGCCCGCAGCCCCCCGCCTCCTGTGCTGGTGCCGCGCCGCTGCTCGCGCCAGGGACACCGCATCTCCACGCACGCAGGTCACGGCGAGGGGATGGGGGCCTTGGATGAGAGCAGGGTGCTCGTGTGGGGGAAGTGAGACTGGAACTGGGGTGCTTCCACTGCAGGGGAGGAGATCAGCTTGGGGGATGCTCGTGTGGCACTGAGGTCCTCTGGGTGTGCCATGTGCCTCCATCTCCACTGGGGGGCTGATGGGTTCCTAGGAAGCGGGAATGTGGGAGGCTCCCTTGGCTTTGGGGATCCCTGCACTGCTCCCTCTCTCTGCAGAGCTGACCACAGCGTGGGGCACCAGCAAGGACCAGGGCGGCCATGCCTTGGCACAGGAGAGCCAGACTGAGGGCGGCTCTGTGGGGCAGCCAGCGCCAGGCCCCCCTCACTCCCCTCCGCCCGGCCTCCCGTCCCCCCAGCACCACTTCTCCTCCAAAATGGTGTGTGCCAAGCACCCCCTCCTTTCATTGGACCCTATGGTGAGGGGAGCCAGCGTGGCCAGAGCGGTGCCGGGCCCTCACCCCATCTCCCCGCCCCAGGTCATCCGCCCAGAGCCCTGCGGTGCCTGCGGCTCCCGCCTGCACTTTGGGAGGGCCGCGCTCAGGTGCCGCCAGTGCCAGCTGCTGTTGCACCCCAAGTGCCGGGAGCGCTGCCCCGGGCCCTGCACCGCCCAGCCTCGCCCACAGCCCTGGCCCCGTGAGGTAAGCAGGTTGCCGTGTCCCTGGGCACCGGGGCTGGGTGCTGAGCGGGCCCAGCGCTGCCCTCCCTTCTTGTTGCCCCCCTCTCCAGGGTGTGCTGGCCGACTTTGCCCCCCCGACTGCCCCGCTGGTCCCTGCGCTGGTGGTGCAGTGCGTGACCGAGGTGGAGACGCGAGGCCTGGCCGAGGTAGGAGACATGGCGGTGTGGGGTGAGGCCGCGCTCCCCCAGGCTGAGCCGCTCGGCCTCCGCAGGCCGGGCTGTACCGGGTGCCGGGAGCGGAGCCGCTGGTGCGGGAGTGGAAGCGGCGGCTGCTGCACGGTGGGGAGGCCCCGAGCGGCGTGGCCGACATCCATGTGGTGTGCGGCGTGCTCAAGGACTTCCTGCGGGGCCTCAAGGAGCCGCTGGTCACCTTCGGTCTGCACCCGGCCTTCCTGCGGGCCGCCGGTGAGCAGCGGCGTGGGGATTTGGATGGGGCGGGGGCCGCTGCGCTCCCGTAACACCCATTGCCTCCACAGACATCCCCGATGAGGCTGCCTGCAGCACTGCCCTGCGGCACGTGGTGGGCAAACTGCCTGCCGCCAACAGGGACACGCTGGCCTTCCTCATGCTGCACCTGCTCAGGTGAGGGCTGCGGGACTCCAGCCCACCCCCCACGTAGAGGTGGGCACCCTCCAGCCAAGCGCTGTACCCACCCCGTCCCCTCGCAGGGTGTCGCGCAGCCCCAGCTGCAAGATGGACGTCCTCAACCTGTCCCGTGTCTTTGGCCCCACGCTGGTGGGACATGGCTCCGCCAACCCCACACCGCTCGTCATCATGGAGGACACACCGCGGCAGTGCAAGGTGAGCGGAGCGCAGGCTGCAGGTGCTGCCACCACGGGTGCTGCCGGCCCCTCCAGCCTCTGTTCCTCCCTCTGTGCAGGTGGTGGCTCGGCTCCTGGCACTGCCATCTGACTTCTGGAGGGGCTTCGTGGGGACAGAACGAGAGAACCCAGCACCAACACCAGACCCAGGCAGCAAACGCGGTGAGCGTGTGGGACTCTCGTAGCCATAGCAGAGCCAGGATGTGACCCCTTGCCCCTGACCCAGCCTGTGTCCTGCAGAGCCGCTGTTCTGCCCCATCACCGCCCCGGAGCCACACGTGGGGCAGCTGAGCCCCACCGGGACGTGCTGCCTGCCTGGTGCCCTGCGGAGCTGCGTGGGCACAGCCACCCAGGCACCGTGAGTGCTGCTGGAGGGGGGCTGGGGGGGCCCCGCCTCGCACCCTGACTCATCTCCTGTGTTCCCCCGCAGGCAGAGGGCAGCTCCTGGGAAGGTGGGGCGGTTCTTCCCCTCTCCAGTGTAGCTGTGGCTCCCTGGGGATGGAGCTGGCACCAGAGTAGCGAGGAAGAAGAGAAAGAGGATGGCAGCGTGGGCCTGTTGGTGCTCAGCCTCCCCGTAGCTTCGGGCGGTACAGGGACGATGCCACACACTGGGCTTGGTGGTTGGTTTGTATTAAATGTTTGCAGCAAAACTGGCCTGGGTGTGAGTAGCATCTGCAGCAGGAGAGCTCCAGGGCCTGTGGGCAGGATTGGGCTGGGCTGAGGTCTCAGTGGGCAAGAGCTGTGCTGAAAGCACTGTGCACAGCAGCCCTCAGCATCCTGTTTCTGCAGGGGCAAGGCAGCTGCCATCAATCCTGGGCTGGGTGAGCAGGGAGGGAAAGGCAGGGCCCCCTGAAGCCCCCTACTGAGGGGCCCCTTGTCAGCCCAGATGCTGATGGCCTCCAGTAATCAGAGCTGCTGCTAGGGGCAGGGCAGTCCCAAGACTTCCTACCTTCCTGGCCCCTTTTAACTCCTTCCTCCCCTCCAGCAGAGCTGCAACATGCAGGAGAGGTGTGCAAGGCTCTGCCTACAACAGAGTAGGTGGATGGGCAACGGCTCAGGCAGGGCTTGTTTTCCCCCCACCTGCCCCCTACAATGTAGCACAAGGAACAGGCAGTAAAGGGGAACTTTGGGAGTAGGGGCCTTACACAACAGGGGGAAAAATTCTCAGAGCCTTGTCCAGCAGTTGAGAAACCTTTGTCCATACTAAAACCCAGGGCAGATATGGGACACAGGAGGAAAAAAAAAAATCCAAAGTGAGCAAGTACTTTGGCTCAGCTCCCCTCAATGCAGGGGTGTTCACCAGAGGGCAAGGAAATTAGCACATCCAAGGCAGAGGCAAAACTGAAAGAGTTTAATGTGCTTAAAGTCAGGGAACAGCTAATCCCCACCCAGGACCACAGCAGAACTGGCAAAGGAATGCACAAGGCTGGGAGCAAGGATTTGCTGCAAATCCATCCAGCTGGGGTGGTACGGGATGGATGGAGAATCCCTAATGCAGTGCCTGGTGGGAAGCGAGGCATGATGTGCCCTCGGCAGCACGCGGGGCTTTAGCACAGAGCTGCATGACATGGAGGGGAGGCAAGGAGATAAGTGGATAAAGGGCAGCACTGGTTTCTACCGTGCGCCAGGATCAGCAGTGAGCTGCCTTCAATAAAAACGGGTTTTACAAGCTGCAGCAAGGCAGTAGAGCTCTCTGCCTCCTGTACACAAGTGAGATGATTGCTCCTGTGCCCTGTGGCCATCACTGGTGCGAGGACAGGCATGCAGTGAGGCCCCTATGTTGGCCCTCAGGAAGGCAGGGAGCCATTTGCTTACTGCAACCTGTGCAGGTTACAGCCTGATGAGAATACAGGCTGCCAGCTCTGCCTCACACTGAGCCTTTGTGTGAAGGTGCTCCTGTGGGAATGGGTACTTTCACAGCTACCTCCAGGGCTAGCAGTGATGTGACAGAGCCCGCTGTCCCATCCAGTGCTGTTAGGACAGCCTGATGCTGCTGGCATTCCCCCATGGTAAGCAGAAGCCCAGCTCAGGCTATTGCAATCACACTACTGAATCCTCCCACCAGGCTCATGCTGGGTGGGGTGTCTGTGCAGAACAGGCACAGTCAAAGCTCCCCTGGGATGGGCCAACCCCTTATGAGGAGTTGGAGAGAACAGCTGTTGGAGAGCTGGGGCAGGGATACCAAGTTATCCAGGGCAAGGCCATGATGGTAGTGCCCTTTGGTATGGCAGTACCCAGAGCTCAGGACCTAAGATGCTGCACGGAGCAGCTGCTCTGCTCAGCCAGCAGCTGGCCTGGAGCAAGGGCCCTGTGTAGGCTCAAAGCTTCACCCAAACCCCTGGGCTGCAAGACAAGCAGCACGTGAGGCCGATGGCTCACCAGCTTTAATGTCCATCTGGAGCTGGCTTCAGGCACTTGCAAGGCTCCTGCACCTGGCCCTCTGGGGTGCTGGGAACCCCCAGGAGGTGAAGCCCTATCTGGGGGCTGGCAGAGGCCACCCCACCCCAGCAAGCAGCTGACTCACAGGATGATCTGGTTCTTGTAGCTGCGGCTCAGCTCCTTGTGAGGAAGGACAATGGAATTGAGAATAACAACCTCAGCAGGGATGGTGACGCTGCAGCCTGTAGGGAGAGCGTGAGGGGTTTAAAAAGAGGAAGAGGACCCAGACCCACATTGTAGGACCCAGTGTAGGGCTGGGACGTACTTACCCAGGATTGTGATGGAAGGCGTGAGGCGGCCATCACGGAAGAGTGTCTCGCTGTCGATTTTGGCATAGGGATCATTGGGGTTGGGGTCACTGGGTGTCCCTTCAACCCGGGCCCAGCGCCCAATGGTGCTGTCCCAGCCCACGATGGTATTGAGGACACAGGTGTGGTCCTGGAGTGCAGTGGTGGATGAGAGGTGCAGCACGGGGCTGAAGAGGAGACTACCCCATCCAAGGGCAAGCCCTACTTACGTGCAGTGAGGCCCCATGCAGGATGATGGACTCACGGATGCGCACACCAGCTCCCACTGTCACTCCTTCCCCAATGGAGACGTTGGGGCCTAGCTGTGAAGGCAGAGGATCACGATAAGGTCAGGATAAGTGGTGTCCTCAACCCTGCAGTCTCCCTGCACTCACCACTGCTGTGCTGTCAACAGAGGCTGTAGGGTGGATGTACACGTTCCCTGCAACACAAGGCAGCTATGTCAGGGGAAGCAGCCCAGATGAGCACCTGGCTCTGAGAGCATGGGAAGAGCTGTCTGTGGGTCCTGGCTACACGGGGCAGCTCCCAGGGCTCTGTGCAGAGCAGGGATGTCAGTGGGGTACCTCGGATAATGGGGCCTCCAGGTTTGTTTTGGGCCAGCCTCTCTGGGTGGCTTTGGCTGTACTGGTTCAGGTAGAGTCGGCTGGCATAGATAGCAGAACTGGGGGAGGAAAAGCAGAAGATTGTTACTGTCTCTGTGGTGCCTTCAGAACAGAGGAGAGTCTGAATTCAGTACCTGCCATCCCACCCACCGGGCTCTGTCCGGGCATCTGCCTCTCCCACGTCTGGCACAGCTAACTCAGAGCTCATACTGCACCAGCCACAGCCCTTACCCAGCTGATTTGATCTGGCTCCAGAAGCCATCAGTTTTGTAGACGTAGAGTTTACCGCTCCCAGCCAGCGCCGTGAACACATCCTGCTCCAGCCGGATCACTTCGGCACGCTGCCAGCCGTTGGAGCTCTCCTCCCTGCAAGCAAGAGGCCTCTTAGATCCCTGCCTCAGCAAGGGACCCTGGCAGACCCTGTCCAAATGTGGGGGCTCCTTCCTAGATGTGCACTTCTCCCCAGAGGCAGGGCCAGCTCTGCCAAGCCTACGGTTACTCTGCCAGCTGGAATAAGTTCTGTGCCAGAAGTGGATGGTGCAAGAGCTCCACCCAACCCAGGTTGGTGTAGGTGTGGCAGATCCTGTCCCTTAGCCCAGAGCCCTGCACAGCTGGATTGATGCTGGGTGGTGGCAGAGGTGGTAGGCTGCTGGTGCAGAGAGCTGGAAGGGGAAGCAGAGCGCTCCCAGTTGAAAAGCTTGCTCAGCCCCTTGTCCAGAGCTGCATGAGAATGGGATGGGAGGAGAGGAAGGGAAAGGGTGTCAGGAAGAGATGCACAGGACAGCCTTGCAGGGCTGTAGCAGGGAGAAAAGCATGCGTTACCACCGGGCACAATCCAGCACAGAGCAGCCATTACAGACACAGAAGGACTGACTTACCCAAGGTAAGGACAGCTGGTGCAGGACCAGGAAACAAGTGAGTGATGGCAGAGGAGGAAAGAAGACAGAGAAAGAATGGAGGATGAGTGTGCTGCTGCAGGCCTGGGAAGCGGTGGGGTGGGAGAGACACGGGGCAGAAAGGGGCTCTCACAGCGCTAGCTCCTGCTGGTTCCTTTGGAAGACCTGGCCGATGTGCTGGAAGATGGCCGGTGTGAACAGGTAGATGCCACAGTTGATGATCTCACTGACAAACGTGCTGGGCTTCTCGACGTAGTGCTGGACCTGAGTGAAGGAGAGACGCGAGGGCCAGGGCAGAGCCTCAGCACCACGTTTACCGTTCGCTCCGTGCCTTCCTCTACCTCCTGCGTGTCCGCGTTGGCCACGATGCAGCCGTAATTCAGAGCCTGCGTCCTGTTGGCCTGCAGAGCGGGGGGTGTCAGCGCCAGGGGAGCGGCGGGTGGGCGAGAGCAGAGCTCACAGCCTGGGCCTCCTCTGGCAGCTTCTGGCCCAGCCCGTGCCACGGCACCGCACCCCACCCCTGCCACGCACCGTGGTGCCCAGGATGACGAAGCTGTCCGTGTCCCCGTGCCGCTGCCTGAAGTCCAGCATCTCCCGCAAGGGGAACTCGGAGCACACGTCCGCGTTGAGGACGAAGAAGGCGTCGGCGCCGCCCGCCAGGATCTGGTCACGGAAGTGGTAGATGCCCCCGGCCGTGCCCAGGGCCGCGTACTCCTGGAGGTACCTGCGAGAGACTGAGGGCTCAGGGCCACGCGTGCTTAGCGTGGAGCTCGGGGGCAGGTGAGGACAGGCAGGGCCACGGGGGACACCCGGCCGCACACCACCTGATGGGAATCTTGAATTCCTGCTGGGCCGCCGCCAGGAAGCGGCTGAGAGCCTCGTGGGGCTGGTAGAAGCCCATCAGCAGGATCTCCTTCAGGCCGGGCACCTGCGGGGGCACAGTGGGAGGGCAGCTTCTGAACGGCGCCCGGCTCGGTCCGGCCCGGCTCTGCCCGGCCCCCGCGTACCTTGGCGCAGGCTTCGATGTGGTGCTGCACCATGGGCACGCCGGCCACGGGGAACAGCGGCTTGGGCACCTCGAAGGAGAGCGGCCGGAAGCGGGTGCCTGCGGGGCACAGCGGGTCGGCGGGGCCGGGAGCGGGCCGAGCGCCCCTCGGGGCCCGGCCACTTACCCTTCTGCGGGCCCCCGATGAGGATCACGGCCTTCAGCGGCATGACGGCACGGCTGCCCCGGCCCGGCGCGGCACTTCCGGGACACATCAGCGCGCTCCGCCGCCTCAGCGTCACCGTCGGCGCCGCCCCCCTCCCCTGCGCCGCGCCCGCCGCCCGCGAGGGGGCGCCGTAGCGCTGCCGGAGCTGCCGCGCGTGCGAGTTGAGGGCGCGGCTGTGCGCGTGCGCGGCTGAGCGCGAGCGGGTGGTGCGCGCGTGAGGGCGGGCGCTGTGCGCGTGCACGGCCCGCCTCGAGCCGGCTCTGCTCCCGGCCCCGAGTTGAACCCTGAGCTGAGCCCGCCCCCCCCCCC
>PPHD01001194.1:0-10529 GCA_002909625.1 Bambusicola thoracicus | reverse complement strand
GGGGGGCGGGGGGTTCCAACTGCGCCTGGGGTGTCTGGGTTGACCGGCTGGAGGCCGCTTTGTCGGGGATGGGGACGGCAGTGTTCTTGCTTGG
Organism: Bambusicola thoracicus; assembly: GCA_002909625.1. NCBI lineage: Eukaryota > Metazoa > Chordata > Aves > Galliformes > Phasianidae > Bambusicola > Bambusicola thoracicus. The sequence continues at coordinate 10,435 of PPHD01001194.1, read as the reverse complement.
AGCAGCACGGGAGTCTGCAGGGAGGAAGGAGAGCCATGAGCTGAGTTAGGGTGTGTGTATCCAGGAGCAGGGTGCAAGCAGCATCCCACTGTCTAAAGCCCTGGAGGAAGAGCCTGCAAAGCACCCTGCTGCTGCAGCCCCATTCCACGGGGCTCGCTTTGGGCACTGCCCCACGGGAACGGCCAGCTTACCCGTTGCTTCCAGGTGCACTTTGCCTGATGTGGTGCTGTAAGGCCCCTGCCCAGCCTTATTGACACAGGCCACCCGGAATTTGGCCGTGCTGCCGGGAGGCAGCTCTGTCACGTTGAAGTAGCAGTCAGTGATGCCGGTGCTGACCAACTTCCACTCGTGCTCCCCTGCCAGCATGGAGGCATGGTGAGGTTCAGGCTGCACCCTGTCCCACTTTCCCAGGCCCCCAGCACCCATCCATGCAAGGATGAAGGTTGTAGCCCAGCCAAGGGTGCCCCCAAGCAGAGTCGGGGTGGCCACGTTTCACTGGCCACATACCCTCCAGCCTGTGCTCCAGCGTGTAGGTGCAGGGGGCTTTGCTCTCTGCGGGCTTCCACAGCACCAGCACCGTGTTCTTGTACTTCTGGGCGATCTCCGGGGTGCCTGGCCGCCCAGGGAGCCCTGCCGGGGGACACAGAGTAGGCAGGCTGGGTGCATGGCCAGTAGCAGGGTGTGTGGGCTTGGACACAAAAAGAAATGCCTGTGCAGCAGCAGCCTGTCCCCCTTGAAAGCCCCAAGTAGGGATGTGCAGAGCAGGGATCCAGTGCTCTGCCCCAGAGAGTCCCCAGCCCCATGGCTGTTTCACCGTGTTAGCAGCAGTGCCTGAGTGTGCATCCTTCCTGCCAGAGCCAGCCCCGAGCAGCCCAAGCAAACAATCCCCAGCACCTGGCATGTGTTCTGTCCCTGTGGGGCAGCACCTATGTCCCCTGAGATCCCCCCACCCCCGTGTCCTTACGTGCCACAGCCAGCGTGCAGGAGCTGATGGCTGTGCCCAGGGTGTTGGCGGCTGCACACTCATATAGCCCCGCATCCTTCCTGGAGACCTTGGAGATGGTGAGCATCTGGCGGCCGTCCTTGCAGGAGATGATGTTCAGCACATTGTCTGGCTGCAGCGACCGCTTATCTGCAAAGGGGAGCAGAGGAAAGCAATGCTACAGCTGCTCCCTGGGCACCCACCCGCTCAGGCAGCCCTGGCATCAGCAGCCCCCACCTTTCATCCAGACAATTCTGGGAGTCGGGCAGCCAGCAGGCAGGCAGCAAAGGGTCAGGGCATCACCCTCCAGGAGCACCTGGTCCTTCAGCTTGATGTGAAAAATGGGGGGGAAATCTGGAGAGCAGAGGGCATGGTGAGGACAGGGTGTCAGGGGACGACTCATGTGCCCCATATCCTGGTCATGCCTACCTGACTCGCTGGGTGCATGCTGCCGCCCAGCTGCAGAGCCATCCTCCCGCAGCAGGCTGGAGGGGATGCTGGGCTGTGAGGCCATCTTCTCCTTCTTCGTCCGGGAGAGTCCCCAGCGCTCCCAGCGTGACCGCTTCTGCCCCTCACCTGCAGAGACATGGGGAGGGAGGGTGGCTGGGACTGATTCCTGGGGACTCACCGGGGTGCCTGTGTGGCCGTGCCGGGGCAGCTCAGCCTCACGGTGCTCCCAGCTCCCAGCTCACCTTTGGCAGAGGCGGTGGAGCGGGTGCTGCCCTCCGAGCGCAGGGACTCGGAGGACGGTGCGGGTGCCGGGGGTGGTCCCACCTGGTCCTGCGCCACGACACCCACTCGTCGCAGGCTGTCCCCCTCCGAGATGGAGCGACGCAGCAGGGAGGGCTGCCGCTGACCCAGCTCCCCCGGCCCCTCGTCCTCGGGCCGCTCGTCTGACAGGCTGCGCAGCCGCGAGGACACCCGCTCCATAGTGGCACTGATCTTCCGCCGCACCGCCACCACCGGTGACTCCCCGCCAACCCCTGGCTCTGACTTGAGGCTCTCCGAGTCCCTGCGCTCCTTGGAGCTGCCCAAGCCCAAGCTCCAGGAGAAGCGGCGCCCGCGGGTGGGAGTGTCACTGCCACCTTCCACCCCTTTGCTCTTCCTCCTCTCAGGAGGTGGAGTGCGCTTGAGGAGCACGGACATCCTGCGGAGGAAGCTGCTGTCCTTCTCCACCTCGTGCAGGTCCTGCACTGACTTGGACTTCTCCAAGCCAGCGGGCTGGCTCCGGCGCAGCTCCAGGGGCACGCCGGCTGGTGTGGGCCGGTAAATGCCATCGTCGCGGGCCGAGGGGCTGGCCAAGTGCCGGTCCTCAGAGCGGGAGCGGGTGAGGAGCTTCAGCCCACGGCTGAGGGATGACTCACGGCTCCGCTTGAATTTGGCCTCAAAGACCTCCTCAGAGTCAATGTCCTGGATGAGCAGGGAGCTGGAGGAGCCAGTGGGCTGTGTCTCCTTCTTCTCCTCTGGTGCTGGCGCCACTGCAGGGGGCTCGGCAGGGGCAGAGGACTGGGGGGCTTCTTTGGTGACCGTCTCCCCTTCCCATGTGGCTCCCATCGCCTGCATCACCTCCGCATAGGAGGACGTCTTAGGGGTGCGAGCACCAGGGGCCAAAGGCTGCTGCGGGGTGGCTGCTCTGGGCCTGGCAGCCCCCACCCCAGGCGTCCCTGTGGCTCTGATGGCTTCAGCCTTGGGGGCCACCTTCTCCTCTGTTGGCTTCTTTCCTCCAGTGGCGATGCTGGCTCTGGCCTGGGGCTGGGCCCGCTCCTCAGCGCTGAGCTTCCTCTCCTGGGCAGCCTTGGCCACAGGGGGCTGCGGTACAATGTCCTCTGGCACCTGGGGCCGTGCCTCGGAGAGCGCCGAGAGTGACGGGGACTCCTTGAGCCTCTGGGCCCCAGCGTGGGCCATCGGGATCTCCAGGGGTGCGCCGGAGCGGCGGTGCCGGACGACGGGCTCAGCATCACCATGGCTGAAGGAGCTGCTCTTCTGCAGGATGCGCTCCGGGGGCAGCAGGTGGGATGAGGCAGCCTCGCTGGACGCTGCCCGCACCAACCGCGGCACTGAGGGTGCCAGCTGCTCCATGCGGGGCGGCCACGGCCCCTTCTTGTTGGGGCCGACCCCTAGCGTCTCCAGGAGCGGACCTCGCAGGCCGCTGACCTTGCCGTCGGCGGTGCCACCCCGCAACAGGCGCTGCCGCATCAGCTCCAGGCGCTGGGCGTGCTCGTCCTCGGCCCCCCGCCGGCGCGGCAGCTCCATGGAGGCTGCCTTGGCCAGGGCACGTCGAGGCTCCCGGCCCACCTCAGCCCCCTCCTCAAGGCCTGGGGGCCGGCTCAGCAGGGCGCTGTCAGCCGAGCTGCCCCGCTTCAGCTCGCCCCGGCGGGTGCTCTCCGGGGACTCCAGGCTGGAGCCCTTCCTCATGGCTTTGCGGGGATACTCGAGCCGCTTCTGGGCCTCAGGGGCCTCCTCGTCGGAGGAGCTGGGTGCCTCCACCTCTGCACACTGCCGCCGCGGCCCTGGGGCCCTCGGCCTCTTCCCCAGGGCCACCACGGCCTTTCCCGTGGCCTCGCTCTGCCACTCCATGGCGGAGCCGTCCCCTGGCACGGCCACCTCCTGCCGCAGGCCCTCAGCTGGCCCCGGCATCTCATCATCCGTGGGGATCTCGTTGAGGGACATGCGGGAGCCAGAGAACTCCACCTGGTGCGGCATGGGGATGAAGGGCAGCTCGTCTAGGTCATCCGAGTCTGAGGAGGACGAGAGGGCTGGAGACTCCTTGAGGTGGCGAGGCACGGCGATGGAGAGGTGGTTGGAGGTGTCCTCCAGCAGCTCCGGGATCGGCCGCAACACCATGTTGCACTTGTAGCTGATCTGTGAGCGCTGCAGCCCACGGACGGGGCTGGGTCAGGCCCAGGCAGGCAGCACAGCACCATGCATGGCATCAGCCAGACTGGCACACGTTGCCCTCCTCCCACCCCAGCTCCTAACCCCACCTGCCATTTCCGACGGGAGAGGAAGAGCTTCAGGTGGTCGGTGCTGATGACCTTCCCCTTGGCCAGTGTCTGCAGGGAGAGAGGACAGCAAAGTCATTTAGACCCTACAGCAAGCCCTGAGCAGCGCTGCTGCACCAGGGCGCTGCTCTGTGCTGGGACTCACCTTGAACCAGGGGTGCTCCAGAGTCTGCTCCGCATTGGGTCTCCTGTGAAGCAGCAGAGCCAGGTGAGGCCTGCATCCTGCCAGCCCCTCACCCAGCTCCTCCATCCCAGCGGGGCACGTGGCCATGCCCCAGGAGGGGATGGGCTCCGCGGCACTCACAGCCTGTCATTGACCAGCACTTTGATGACAAAGCCCTTGGCCTCCCGAGTGAGCCCCTGGAACATCCTTTCCTCAAAGGCCACGTTGTAGTTGCGGATGTTCATCAGCGTCGTCTTGTCGTTCTCACCCACGAAGGGGGAGATCCCGGTGAGGCTGTGAGGAGGGAACACTGTCACCGGGATGCGGGAAACAGTTTGGCATGTCCTGGGGACTGAGGGCTGTCCCGGGGCCGTGGGCAGGAGCAGCCAGAGAGGAGGTGAAGAGCACAGAAAGGGAACAGAATGGGGGTCTTTTCTATGGGGATGCAGCGGGGCACTTACCACAGGTAGGCGATGACCCCCACAGGCCTGTGGAGAGGAGAGCAGGGTCACCACACAGCACCAATCCCTCAGCACAGTGGAGACGCCGGGTCTACCCGGCTGCCCTTACCAGACATCGGTGACACTGGAGACGGGGCTCTGGTTGACAATCTCGGGCCCCACGAACTCGGGGGTGCCGTACTTGCAGTACTGCGGCTCATCGGGCGTCAGCTCCTGCGCATTGCCGAAGTCGCAGATCCGGACCTGCTCGCTGCTTGAATCCGCCATCAGGAGGTTTTCTGGCTACAGGAGAGCGCAGGGCAGGCGGGAGCTTGGCAGGAGGCTCCCACTGGGGAGAAGCACAGTAGGGCACAGGGGCTGTCCCCTCTGCAGGGACCCAGGGAGCACTCACTTTGATGTCCAGGTGCAGGACTTGGTGCTGGTGAAGGTAGCAGATCCCCTCCAGGATCTGCCTCATGTAGGAGCGGACCTGCGAGGGAGCAGAGGTGGGGTGGCACCAGGCAGCAGAAAGCCTGATGAGGTAGGTGGATGCCACCTCCTTTTGGCACGACACAGTGAGCATCACGCATCCGTGGGATGGGGCGGACACGGGTATCCCAGCCACCAATTGTCTCCCTGCCCACTTCACCCACCTCGGACTCGCACACTGAGGGCTTCCTTGCCATCCTGTCCAGCAGCTCATCCTCAGCACAGCTGGGAATGGTCAAGGAGCACAGGGAACGCTCTGCCTGTGCCCTCCTCCCGCCTTGCTCCCATGGACTCACTGCCCCCCAGCCCTCCCCTGGCCCCCACACCACGCTCTTGGAGGATACAGCTCCATCACCATGATGACCGCGTTCTTCTTCTCAAAGGCGTCATGAAAGAAGACGATGCGCTCATGATCGAGCTGTGAGAGGATGTGCAGCTCCCGGCGTGCTGACTGCTTGGCCTTGGTCCTGCCAGGGACGAACTTGGCGGCAAAGTCCAGGCGGCTGCTCTTCTCCGTCACTCTCCGCAGGTAGGAGAAAGCCCCCCTGCAATGTGGTGGTGGGATGAGGAGGTGGGGAGGGAAAACCTCCCCATTGCTGAAAAGCTGGGGTAGGCACTTGTACCCGCAGGGAGATGCCCCAGGACCATCGCTGGAGGATGACGACTGTCCTCAGAGGATCTCCTGGCCCCGTACCTCCCGATCTCCTCGTGCACATCATAGTAGTCAGTCAGGCGTCGTGCCTTGTGCAGCCCATCTTCCTCCATGGTGGCATCGGCTGCAGGCTGGGCTGGAGGAAGGAGAGGTGCTGTCAGGGTTGAGCAAGGGGCCTGGGGCAGGCCCGCAATGCAGGGCCAAGGGGACCTGGCTGGCTGTACCTGCGCGCACCACCAGCTCAGCCTTGCAGGAGACCTCTCCTGCCAGGTTCCTGGCCGTGCAGGTGTATACCCCGCTGTCGGGCTCAGCAGCACCCAGCACCACCAGGGAGCACTCGTTGTCCTCGTAAACGAAGCTCAGGTGGCTGCTCTCCTCCAGCAGCTCCCCATCCTGGGGGTGCAGCAGGTGTCAGGGGACCCATGCCATCCCCCCACCAGCTCCCACCACAAGCACCTGCAGCACGCTGTGTCATCTGGGGAGAGCACAAACCCAAAGCCCCAGAATAAGGAGCCCAAAACAGGGAGGGGAGTAGCGGCTGTGGGTCTGGAGGGCTGTGGGTCAGGACAAGGTGCTGGGGTCCCATCCCACCTTGTACCACATGATGTCCGGCAGCGGCTTGCCCTCCACCACCACAGCAAAGCGGGGTGTCTCCCCTTCCTGGGCATCGATGTCCTCCATGATGGACTCAAAGCGCGGTGCCTCTGCCGAGAGATGGGGCATGGGACACCATAGGGCAGTGCCACAACAACACACTGAGAGCGGGGCACCACGGGGCAGTGCCGCTCAATGGACATGGACATGGGGCAGAGTGGAGCTGCATGTCCCCTTTATGGATGGATGTGAGGTACTGTGGGGCAGCGCCAGCCATGGCATTGGTGTGGGGTATTGCGGAGCTTCCCTCATGGCTCTTGGCTATGGAGCAGCGCATGTCATACATGGATCAGGGGCACCATGCAGCAGTGCTATTCATAGCATGTGGCCAAGGGGCACCATCGGTCATGGCACAGTGCCACCCATGGGGGTAGCATCACCCATGGCACAGTGCCACCCCATGCACATGATCATGGGGCATGCGGGACATCTCTACTCAAATCAGATAAGACACCAGACATGCACGCATAGCTCACGGACTTTCAGCCCCACGGGGCACTACCACCCAATAGGACAGTATCCCCACAACATACGAGTACAGATCACGGACGAGCAATGCCATGCAATGGGGCAGTGCCCCCTATGGCACACAGCCATGGCGCACCATGAGGGCAGTGCTACCCTATGGGAGGATGCCACCCCCACAGCAGAGGAGCACAGCCCCCCGGCACGGGGGCACCTACCTGCGAGGTGGAGGCGGAGGGTGCAGCGGGCAGTGCCGTGGCGGTTGCTCACCTCGCAGGCCAGCGGCCCTGCAGCCCCCCGACCCACGCGCAGCAGCCGCAGGCAGTGCTGGTCATCATCCGGCATCGTCATCTCGCACGTGCCCTCCTGCTCCCCCAGCAGCTGCCCGCCCCTGCGGGCACACACCATCAGCTCTGCATGTCACCCTTGGGTGCGTGCCCCCAAGGAATGCCTGGGGGTGCGTCCTACCTCTTCCAGGTGACAGTGGCCTCCACGTGGTTGATGGTGATGGTGATGGAGGCCGGTTGGCCCTCCACCACGTACACTACATCAGGCTTGTCCAGGATGACTGGAGCCTCATCCAGATAGGGACCTGCCACACAGTTTGTCACCACCCCTCCAGATCCCAACACCCAGCCCTGGGCTTGCAGCCGCCCATCCTGCCCCTCCACCCCAGCACCCTGCTGTGCACTCACCCCGATCCAGGAGCTTCACGGGCCCCACCAATGGAGAGGGCTTGCTGTTGGTCTTGGGGGTGGCGGTGATGACACGGAAGAGGTACTGGGCCCCCTTGGTGAGCCCATGCACCGTGTAGGTAGTGTCCCGCACACCAGCCACCAACACCATCCACTGTGTCATGCCCAGCACTTGCATTTGCACCACGTAGGTCACCGAGCTGGGGTCTGCGTGGGGACAGGGTCAGTGCAGAGCCCCCATTACTGTGTCACAGCAATGCCCACCCCCTGCCCCTCACCTATGGCAGTGTCCAGCCACTTGGGCTTGTTCCACGTCAGTGTGATGGCTCTGCCGGTCACGGAGGCCACTGTGGGGGGCCCATCTGGGGGGGTTGGCACCACATCTGCATGAGAGAGGTGGGAAGTGGGGTGAGCCTCCAGGAGCCCCCAGACAGCACCAACTCCCCTACAACCTGCACTGCCCTGTGGTCCCATCCGCTGTCACCTTGCTGTAGGGACGCTGAGTCCCACATCTGAGGCACAGGGGTAGCAGCCCCCGCTGGTGACCCTACTTACCTGTGACATAGAGGTGTGCATAGCATGTGGCCTTCCCTACTTTGTTGGCAATGACGCTTTTATAGACGCCAGCATGCATGTGGCTGACGGCTCTGAACACCAAGCGATGCACGTCCTTATCTGCAGGGACAGATGCAAGAGCCCATCAGCGTGGTGCAGAGCTCCCTTCCTGGGCAGAGTTGTGCCCAGGAAGAGGTGGCTCTGGCCAAGGGGAGAGCAGCGGGCAACCCTACACTGCATCATCTTGCGATCGTCAGTGCTGTCGATGCGTGAGCCGTTGTGAAACCAGGTGATGGATGGGTAGGGCATCCCAGCCACCTGGCATTCCAGTACCGCCTCCTTGGACTCCACCACCTCCAGGTTGTGCAGCGGCTTCAGGAAGTCAGGCATGGTGAAGCACTCCGCCTCGGTCTCCGCCTGCTCTGGTTCCTCTGGGATGGATGGCATCTTCTCCAGCTTGGAGCTGTGGGCACCCAGGATGAGCACGGTGCGCCCAGCCTGGCCCCAGCAGCACACAGCTGCCTGGCAAAGCTGGGGCACATCCCACAGGCACCAAGCGGGGGGACACCATCTTACATCTGGGAGGCAGCAGACGGCCGCGGCTCCTCCACATAGAGCTCGGCGGAGCATTCCACGTGGCCATGGGCGTTCCTGGCGGTCACCATGTAGTGCCCCTCATCCTCACTGCTCACATGCACGATGACCAGAGAGTGCAGCCCCCCGTCCTGCTGGATGCGCACGTTCTCCCCTTCCTGCACCATCTGGCCTGTGTGGAGACACGCATATGGCATCAGCAGCCCCAGAACAGCCCTTGGTGTCCCTGGCCCTGTGCCTTTGATGCTCCAAGACCAAGGCTGGGTTTCCTCTAGGGGTGCAGACCCTATGGGATGAGGGCCACAGGACAGAGGCCATGGCACAGGGGTTACCAAAGTGGCTCCAGGTGACTGTCGGCGCAGGGGTCCCGCTGACCATGCAGTCAAAGCGTGCCGTCCGTCCTTCCACCACGTCCACATCCTCCAGTTTACGGGTAAAGAGTGGCTGCACAGAGGGCTTCACCGTCAGTCGGGCACTGCAGGTCAACTCATCTGCAAGGAGAGCACGGTGGGGGTGAGTCCCTCATGGCCAGAGGCAGAGCTGAACAGATGGGGTAGGGCACAGCGTGTCACCCCATGGGGGCTGTGGGGCTCAGAGTGCATGTGCAGTCCAGGCACAGGGCTTGGGCTCTGCTGGCTGAGTGCCTCTTCCCTCCCCTCAGACAATAGAGATGCCGTCTGCTGGGTGCAGTGGGAGGGTGCCCTGTTCTTCTGGGTCACAGATGGGGGTGCGAGTGCGATGCTCAAGATGGGGATGCTTGTAGCAGGGTCTCACTTATGGGGTCTCTGCCCACCCCAGGAGGAGAATGAGACAGAGACACTTGTCCCTGGCTGGTGAAGGAGAGACATAGGTTGCGTGCAGGGGGAGGTGCAGAGGGCAGAGGACAGGGCAGCCAGCAGCGTGCAGTGGTTCCTGCCACCAGTGGCATCTTTGGAGAAGAGGGCAGGCCACCCTGGCCCCTGCCAAATGCCCACATCCCTGTGCTGGGCTAGTAGGGACATGTCAGTAACTGGAGCCCATAGGCTCTGGAGCCTGGGGATGGGAGCATGCTTGCAGCTGTGCTACAAGCAGCTCAGGGGAAGGCACGCAGTTCTTGCTGCATGGTACAGTCGTGACACAAACATCTCCCAGTGCCTGGGAGCTACGCACCTGCTGGAGGGGGGCTCAGTGTGGCGGGCTGCAGGCTCAGGCTCACTGACTGGTGCCCTTCCATGGGGCACTAGAGCCCATGAAGTTGTGCAGCACCAGCTGCTGGGGGCACAAATCACTCTCTATCCCTCCACCCCCTCCAGCACTCAGCTATGCTTTGGGATGGAGGTGCGCCGGTCCCCCCAGCACCACACCGAGGCTGGAACCCGAGCAATACCCCCGGGAACCGCGTGCCCACCGCTTACCTTTGGCCGTGCTGAGCTTGCAGGTGTAGATGCCACTGTCGTCCTCGTGCACGGAGGTGAGCAGCAGCTTGCACTTGCGCCCGTCAAAATGCATCTTGCATTTGAGCAGGGCGGGCTGGAGCAGCCGGCCCCGAGACAGCCAGTCCACATCCATGTCTGGCGGGCCAGCCACCAGGCACTCAAAGAGTGCCAGCTCCCCCGCCCCGACCACCACGTCCTGCAGGGGAACCACCACGGCCAGGGACTGGCACTCGGGCCGAGCTGCCCGGGAAGGGGGGAGAGAGAGAGAGAAAGAGAGACGCATCTCAGCAACTGAAAAGCAACCATGGGGGGTGGCAAGGAGAGGGCCG